>CM031238.1:213730077-213783666 GCA_018340775.1 Taxus wallichiana var. yunnanensis | reverse complement strand
ATGTGTGAACATTGATGATGCAACTAATCATATATTTTGACTGGTTTTAATGAATGATTGGAGTGCAAGAGATATATAGACATGGGAAGCTCAACCTCTTGGACAATTTTTAGGAAATAACTTTGGAAAAATCTTCTCACCTTGGATCGTCACTCTAGAGGCATTAGAACCTTTCACTTATAAAGCTCCAACTTGGGATAGCACTTGTGTATTGTATTAAGGAGGGGAGCAATAGTTACCAGCTACCTGGAGAAAATGTTGCTTCTATCAAAATGTAGAAGAGGACCGAGGACAAGGAGAGGACCGAGGATAAGGAAGGGCTTCATGTGGAAGCATTCGCCAAAAGCCCAAAGAAATTGGGTCTCTTTGAAAAAATCCTGAGCGTGTAAGCTTTTGTTTTATTTTTTTTATCCTCACATGTTGGGGAATACGAGAGGTCAATACCTTATCAACATGAGTTATTATTTTAGAAGAAAGACCAAAATAAATCATTATGTGTATAAGGATGTAATTTGGCTTCATTGTTGGATGGTTGGCATGTTGGGTTAAGCCATGGAGAGAGGGAAATGGTTTAGCACTGAATAAAATCAGAGTCCTCTTAGTATCAGCTATGATACCTTGATCCACTTCTTTGACGAGATGAGTTGGACATTGCAATATTGACAACCGTTTCGGACCTTGGTAGCTTGTGCGCATTGTGCTTGTTTAGAGCCATTTTGGACGATTCATTGTCCCTCATGCATGGTCTCCTTACCTTGTATTTTATAATTTTTGGATTATTTTGTTCTACATTGTAGTTTCATAGAAATAATAAACCATTGGATAAGTGTACAGTTGAGTATTTTAATTAGAATCTTAGTATGAAACAATTAAATTCTACCTGGTCATCTATGCTACTGGTTTACAAAATGAGCGTTAAACATGTCTTTACCACAACCTGTATACGTGCTAGAATCACAATATCAAAATTACGTTCTCATATTCATTAGTTTTGTGCGAGATCTATATGAGTTAACTAAAACAACCATTTTATCTTCATTGTAAAGTTAGAAAAATGTTATTTCTAGAGACTTGCAAAACAACACTGAGCCCCATAAAAGAGATTTCATGTGTTGTTTGTGTTCCTTATTATGTGGAGAGCAACGCCAAGAATGAGCTCAACCTCGTTTTACCATTTGTGTTCTCTTTTTTTCTCCTCTAGGAGCCTTGTTACCTGTTTTGTACTTTTAGGAAGCTGTTAAAACTGAAAAGTTGGATTTCGTTTTGGCTTACCATTTGAACCCGAGAAACGAAATTTTTTCCACCTTCACAAACCTCTAGTATTTTTACTAGAAATTTTCCTGAAACCATCAGTTTGGGGAAAACAATCTTCTTGATAGTTTGGAAAATGAATTTTGTAGGCCTTGGGTTGTTGTTTGACTAGGTCGACCGGCTTGACTATGATTGGTGGCTCTGGAAAATGAATCATCGATTTCGAAGCCATTTTCCATTCCTTAGTTTCATCAACTCTAATGTATTCTCTATATATAGGAGTGAATGTAGGAATTTTAAAATGGAGAGTCCAATGATCCAAAGTCAGTTTTTAGATGAGGGTTCTTAGCCCTCGAGCTAAAATTGGTTGTTGCAATTTTCCTAATTATGACCGTAGCACCTTTGGAAAACTAGTAAATCAATCGTACCTTGTTTTCTAGTTCTGAATTCTTTCGATTCCTGTGAACTATGGATATATAGGTGGACATGTAGGAATTCTCCCATTATGAATTTTCTTATTGGAAGAAAAATTTTAAATGCACTTTCTTAGCCTCTAAGCTAAAATTGCATGTTTTTGCAATTAGCAGGAAAATGTAAAATAAAGTCATAGGACCATATTCAAGTTAGCAAATCAACATGGAAACTTGTTTACACTTGTAAATAACTATTTGAAACTCTATCTTGTGGCTTGGTATGTGAAATTTGACTTTTGGGAAAATAGTCTTTCTCTCTCTTCCCTATCTCTTTCTCTCTCCTCCCTTAGTTAAGAAATGAAATGAAATGAAATGAACATGTGCCCAACCCTCTCTATTTTTGTTTTTATTATTATTAAAATTCAAATGGAAAACTAATAACATTAACTATGCTAGATCTAGGTGGATTTCATGTCAGCGATTTATCATTGATTTCATGCTCACATGGTTTTTTAGGATGTAAGTATTAAGATGGCGAAACAACATGGTTGGGATTCATTGTATATTATTGTAATTGATGTATGTTAATGAAATTTTTTTATGTATTTCTATTTTACAAGTAAAGACTTATTATTAAAATTTGGAAATATGAATGAGATACTAGACTTAGGGTGCTTGGGAAATGTATCTTTAACTACGGTGTTTTTTTATTTAGATTTACATATGGTTAAATAAACTCGAGGGGATTTGATATATATGTTAAGTGAAATTATAAAAGATAGTCCAACATTTGCAAATTATTAAAAAAATTTAACGAAGTTTTATAATATTTTTAAGATGATTCCAAAACATGGGTGTTATTTGATTCCAAAATTTGTATCGTAAAATTTGATAAATGTGTTAAATGAAATTGAAATTAATAGTTTATATTGAAATTCCAGTGTTCAATTGATGATTAAATAGTTGGTGTGTTGCTTTTCTCACCTTAAAATGTAGTAAAGATATTTAAATGAAACCATCCACCCTATTTTAAACTTCGTGTATAACTACTCTTCATGTTCGATTTGTTGTAGCATAGAAAACTGAAACCTAAAGACGAACTTAAATCCTTACGCTCGATGACACCTCCTAGATTAAGTAAATAATATCCCTAGTTTGATTTTATCCCCATATCCTATATGTTCAGCGACATCATCCTAAACCTATTAGTTAAGAATGACATGTTCAAACATGATCTAGAGTATGTGGTTCCCTTCCATGATAATTAATAGTGTGTGGAGTAAGGACAATGTGTTCTCTTAACATAGTATGAGCTTTGGAACCAACATTGAACATAGTATAAAATCCTCTTGAACGACTCACATTTTTGGTCGCGTAGACCACTAACTAACCTTAGAAGTCACTATTAGGAGTTGGGATCATAAATGAAGTCAATACCCAATCTCAATTATCGTTTGTGTTTTATAGTTCAATACTATGAGTTAATTATGAAACTTGCCAACATTTTAGTGTATGCCTAGTTTGTCAAAACATAACCATAGGAGGGTGTGTTGTCGAAAGGTGCAATTTACATCATTCTCATATCATGTTTAAACCATCTTTGGTTATAAATAGGACCCACTTTGTGTAAACTCTAATGTGAAACTTAACCCTTTTTAAGAATGTACTACTCTGTCTTGGTCTCTAACTTATCCTAAGATGTAGTGGATGTATGATGTGAAAATGTGATCATGTTATTAAAGATAAATCCCTTTAGACAGGGACTAGCGGTCTCATGAGGATTCAAATGCCCCATTTGCAAAAAGGTTATAAAATTTAGAACAAAAAGGCACATGAACTTAGTCAGGGAAATCACTATTGAGTTGGAAGGAAACAATACTCAGAAAACCTAATCTAGAAACAATGTAAGGAAGTATGTTGCCATGATAAGTTCCTTCGAATCCTTAACTAACTATCAGAACATAATTATAATAAAACTATAATTGATTCTTGTCCTTGGGAAGTGTGATCGTGAGATGTTATTCCATGGGTTAAGTGAAACATGATCTTCATTGTAATGTGAATAAACCCTCTCGATATGGATAAAGAACCTAATTTCTTATAATACTTATTGTGTACTAACTCAATTATAAATTTATAAATGAATGAAATAAAATTGACCCTAAATCCTTAAACAAAAATTATTAAACTTCACATCCTTTGGACTTACACTTATTTTGTTGTGTAATGGAGGTACGAAATAAGATCAAGATTCATGCCCTTAAGAGCGGATACTAGCGATAAGACCTAGTATCTCTCGTGTGTGTATAAATAGCCTTATGTGCAACTAATTACCATATTAACAAATGAGTGAATTAAACAAGTAATTGATATAATGTAGATGACCCTTATTCAATGAGATACACCATAAGTTAAATGTTAAGAAATATAAAGGAAATCTAGAAAAAGGAAAAATGACTATATGATTCTCACATTATGAGCCTTCCTAAAACTTAAGTTAAAGAGGGAAACATGATTTTAATAAATTTGTAATCCTAAAATATCATGTCATGGGAAGACCTTATCTGTAAGTGTATATTGAAGATGAATTGTTATACGTGCCTCGTAAAAAAAAGTGTTCTTGATGTGCGTCAAGTGTTTTAATGTTATCTATGTGGGTTAATATTGTGTAAATATAGTATGTGTTGTGCGTAGTCCTAAGTGATTTTTAGTGCCCGCTTCCCTTCGACACCTTGTGATATTGATCCTGATATTGCTGACTATATTATGGACATTATTATAGTTTAATTTAGTATTATGTTAGATGTTAGATCATGGTTTATTGTTGACTTTGATTCAAATATGGTGCATGATGACTATTAGAGACATTTTAGATATTGATGTGGATATATTGTTTGACATGGTTATATTATTGATGTTGACTAGACTTGTGATATTGTGATATTTTGAGTAGACCAAGAAAATGAGAATTGAATTAATGTTGATAATGAGATAATTGTGGATGAAATTGTAAGTGATACTATTGATTGTCTTGATGATTGTTATGACTCACATATATGTTGATGATATTAAAATTATATTTATATTCATTTGGATGTTCTAATATGGCCACGATGCCAAAGGAGGTATTTGTACTTTACAGGTTTAAAATATCACAACAAACATCAAGGGATTGGAGACCAACCACTTTAGAATTCTAGATGAATTCAAGAAGGTCACCATGGAAATCGTATTTTTTTGTGTGTTTGATTGTGTTAGGAATTCCCATTGGGGGTCACTTTTAAATGTTACCAAGGGTTTTATGTATTTTATTTTATTTGGTTCCCTTGTTAATGTTTGCATGTGTTTATTTTTTGGTGCTTTGACCCCTTTTATTATTTAATAAATGGTGTGTAATATTGTGAGTAATCTTGTTGTTAAGTTAATTAATTAAAATATGTCATAAGAAAGTAATTAATAGAGTTTTGGCCTTGAATTAAAGTGTTCTAATAAATGTGTAACGGATATGTAAGTTTATTTTAGAGTATGAAACACTCCACCTTCTTGGAAATTCGAATTCGTCCTTGGAAGCTGATTTTGGAGGCTTGCGGGACAAGTTAAGCTTGTCCCATACCTCTTCTTTGTGCATTTTTGTAAGTCAAGCTGAATGTTTTAATTGCACTTTCTTACATATTTTTAATTTCAGTCCTTATGGGGTGTGGGCTTGTCTTGGAGTGTGTAAGTAAGTTGTCATATTATTCACCTACCTATTTATTACGCCTTGGAGATTGAAGTTTACTTTTGTGTTGGAGTTAAGGATGTGTGACGTGGCATCCCACTTGGATCTACCTCATCCTCTTCTCTTCCCTCTCTATATATTCGAATTCCTTAGCTTGTTTTGGGGGTTGCTTCACTTTTGCATACTTCATTTGGGGCGAATTCTTTTGTTATTTTGAGCTCTTGCTTTTGGAGAAAGTTTGCATACTTTTACAGTGACAAGTGCTTCGTTGATCTTGGGCTATTTTGCATTGGAAAGCTTATTGATTAGATCTTGGAACAAACTCCATTATGGAGAGGTAAGCTCTTGGCTCTTGAAATGCTCTTCTTTTATTTTTGAAAATGTTATTGTTGTGAATGTTTTGGCATGTGTGTGGGTTGTTTTAGTAGATTACCTAGGGATGGTGTACGAGAAGACTATGGGGTATTTCGTGGGAGGAATAAGTGTTTTGGGGAGGTATAAGTGTGGATGGAGTTGGGATTTGTGTTCCACATTACAAAGAAATAGCTTGTATTTATTTAATCATTGTGGGGTACCATAAGAGGTTGGGGAGGCATAAGAAAATGTGAGGAATAAGGAGTACATGGAGGAGGCATAAGGGCATGTCGGGATTTGAAATGATATATATATATATATATATATATACATATTTGGTGGTTGTTCTCGGGGGTGATACCCATTTCCCATAAGGAGGCATAAGCAACATCCCCCATAGTTTCTTGCTCCTTTGGCTTGCATGAGGAAGCTTGAGTGTTGTTTGTTGTCTTTTATCTGTGGTTGAAAACTAAATTTTTGTTTTGGACTGTGTTTTTAAATGTGAAATTTCATGTGTGTTGTGGAAGCCTATTGTTGCCATGAGTTGAAACACATTTCTTATTACATTTGGTTGGGGCTCGGGGGCCAATGATGAAGGATAAATTCTCCTTTTCATTGGATGTCTTGGTTGGGTGGAGAGCATTTCCTTTCCCCCTGGTCTATTGTGATCAAATGGAAATAAAGAAAATGGAGGATATTCATGTTGTTATTCTGGAATAGAGGAAAAAAATAGAAGTTTGACAGTTCTCGTTGAGAATATTTTGTATTGTAACCTTTACGCACTATGAAGTGGAGGACCTTGTACATTATTTTTGATGGAAAGAGGTTTTGTATTGGCTATGAAATTTTTAATTTGAAATGTTAAAGAAATGTACTCTGTATTCTACTTTTGAAAGAATGTGAAAGAAATTGTAATTCTGGTCATTGTATTGGAGGAATGAAAGAAGAAGTGTATAGGTATATTTTTTGAATTTATAAAATATTTTATTAATTTTCTCAAATGAAATTATTAGGTAGCTAAATCGGATTGTTTAATGTATTTCAAAATTCTAATTGGAAAGATGAAAAAAGTGAATACGTATGGAGAAATGTCATAATGCTCTGTTCTTTAGAAATGAATGTTTTAGAAATCAGAATCATAATTTGGCATTTGAATACTTTGATTTGAATCAACTTAATGTGTTAGATTAGATCTGGAATGAATTCTAATACTTAGAAGATGATAAATGGAAAATAGATTTTCGAATTTGATCTTTGTTAGATGTTTTCAAAACTACAAAATATTAATTAGAAAATGTACTACTTTGTAAACTATAGAAGACAAATGAAATGACAAATTGAACCTAATATGATCAAAATGATCTCAATTAGACCTTAACACTTAAGAAATTATTATAGAATCTTTCAAATTGGGCAAAGGAAAAATTACAGACATCTTGTTGTATAAAAATTGGTAATTTGGAATTGCAAATCAATCAAACAAGTTAACCCTCACAATCCAACCTAAATTCCTCCAAGTGCAATCCTCCATGTCTGTTGACATGTTGAGAAAGAAAGAATGTCAAAATTGAACAAAATTTTATAAGTTAAAAATACCAGTTCACATTTTAGAAGCCTGCAGAACGTTTTCTCAAAATTAACCCTTCAAAATTTATCAAAATTAATATTTTATGCTTCTTGAGAAAATAGGGCTTCTATAGCTTTCCAAAAATTCCTTGTTTTCCCATAACTGAGTCCCCAGTCAAAAGTTATGGCCTTCTGAAGTTTTACTTCATTTGGCTTCAAAAAAATAATCTAACTATCAAATTTAAGTGAATAAAATATTCTTGGGTAGACCCATGGGATAAAACTTTCCTTTTTCACTTTTTTCCCAAAAGTGCAAAGTCATTAAGTTTCCTTCCGCTCCGCTAACCCGTAAGCCTTCATGTTGACTAAAATTAATCTAAGTTTGAAAAAGGAAAATTTGAAAAAATTTCACCATGGCCCCGTGGCCCTACCCTTCACTTTTGGAAACATTTTGGTGGGCATGCACGGGCCTGTAACTCTCATCTTAACCTTTAAAAATTTTGTAAAAATTCCTACTTTTCACCGCGGCCCTGCATCCCTGCCTTTACCTTGGTAAAATCACTTCCGCGAGCGTGCGGATGTGCGTTCTAAAACTTAGCTTTTAAAAATTTCAAGGAAAATTTCCAAAAGTTTCTCTCGCTACCCGTAACCAATGAGATCCCGACAAATGGCATCATCCAATGTCTTTGGAGGTGTGGGTTAATTTTATCCTTTGCGCTTTTGTATCACAAAAGTATTAAATTCTTAAGTTTCCCCACAAGTTTGTTTCTCGGCACGAATCAAGGCTTAACACGTGGCATCTTGGGGGACAAAGGAGGCACGGATTGTTTTAATCCCTTAAAACTTTTAGAAAAAAGACTTGATGTCTTAAGTCTTTCCAAAGAGCCCGACTTCTAGCTGAGGCTTGAAAATGCTGACACGTGTCCCTTATGGGCTCGTGGGCGCTCGGGGGTAGCACTAAAATTCTTCCCTACCCCACCGGCTATCACATACGAAAAATTTTTCTTCCCACCCCGCCATGGGTGCATGGAAGTGGAATGTGCTTTTTCCCAAGGGAGCTAAGGAAAAATTTTCTTGCCCAAGCCCGCAAGCCCACCTTTGTGGAAAATGTTCTTCCAAAGGTCCGTCGGCCCATAACTTGAGTTTTACAAAGAGTTAGGAGGACTTCCTTATATCACTGGAAAGGTGAGAAGATTTCTTATATAATGGGAATGTTTTCACAAGGTATCAAGTGCATTAATTTTGAGAAAAACTAGGTTTAATCTATTAATCCTGTCGGGAAGGTGGGAGAGTAAGAAATTGCCCTCTTAACCTTAATGATTATTCTAACCCTTAGTTTTGACCTTGTAAATTTAATAATTGTTGTACTGGGAAAATTATGAACTAAGATTTTTATCTAGCCTTGAAACCTTGCTTGTGGCAATTGTTGTTTGTAACATGCTAGCAAACAATTTTAATTAAACAAAAATTATCCCATAATTTTTTTGACTAATCCTAGGTTGTTCTTGGGTCTCAAGTGGGTTGTTTTAGCAGGCATTACATTTGGTATCAGAGCCGTGGGTTCAAAGCTTGGACCCTTTAGCACACTAGAAAACTTGAGACATGAAATCTAAACTTAGTACAATATTAAACCTAGCACATTTTGAAATCTAGAGAACAACCTTGTTGAAATTACATACTTAGTAAACATGGAAAACTGAATAAAACTTAGAAAGATGAACTAACTCTTGCCTTGGTCTGTGCAGGAGGTGCAGATGAGATGAGGGGTCTTTTCACATAGACTTAGGCTTTCCACCATTGGATCATGTTGTAGCAGCCATCCTACCACAGATTTTACAGACACTCCAGGATGTTAATGCCACCTTACACGGAGGATCCGTGGGAGCACGTGCTACTAGACATGATAGAGAGCCATCAGATGAGGTTCGGGCACCTTCTAAACACAAGTGATGATCAAAGAGTAGAGAACTCCCATGTGGAGTCAACTAGAGCAGAGTCACCATAGAGGGGATAGGGAGATCGGGTTTCAGGACACAGAGATAGGTCTCGCAGCCCTACACTTAGGGATGAGCATGCGAAGAGGCCTAGGGGTATCTATACCATCACTATAGACCATATCAGGGAGATCCTAAAGCTACGTACAGCTCATTATTCTGGTGACATAGGTGGATTTCAGGTAGAGGCCTGGTTGGTGAGCTTGAGTAGATGCTTCAAGCTCTACCCTTATTCTAGCAACACGAAAGCTCATGTTGCGATCCATCTACTAAGAGATGGAGTAGGCGTATGGTGGAGGACAAGAGGAGCATAAGCTCCATGTTGATTTTGAGATAGTTACCTGGGAGCTCTTTGAGGAGTGGTTTAGGAGTAGATATTTATCTCGAGAGGTTCATACAGTAGAGGATTGATGAGTTTCATGACCTCCAATTGACATCTCTTACAATGGCTGAGTATGAGAGTAGATTTATGGATCTACTCTAGTATGTTGATTACATGTAGGATGAGTGGGTGCGGATCCATAGGTTCATCTAGGGCTGAATCTAGACATTGGAGGTACAAAGTGTGGATCCATTGTCCATAGACATTGGTTGAGGTCATTGAGAAGGCCTATATAGCAGGGAGACTCGAGGAAATACCCGAGAGGCTAGGGACCGAGTCTGGAGACACATACAACAGATGTAGGACAATAGATCGATGGGGTCAGCACCTCCTCTTTGTGGTGGATAGGGTTCAACACAGTCATCTATTAGACCACAATAGTAGCAGTAGCAGTCTCGCCCACCATATAGATCTCCATAGAGATTTTATGCATAAAGGGGTCAGAGTATGGGGCCTCCTACTAGGGGTCCCATTAGAACACACAGAGAAAATAGAGCTTAGTCAATAGGAGCTCACAAGCAGAGACCTCAGCAATCCATATTCGGGTCATCAGGATCCATAGCACACCCCTTTAGGGCACCGATTGGAGCTGCTACTCATGGGAGAGGACTACGTGTTTGTTTTGGGTGTCGTTTTACTAGAAATTTTTGAGAGACTACTAACAAAACCCTAATAAGAAGGATAAGGCACATACCTCAAATCGTACTATTAGTGACATGGGGCGATCATAGGATGTATGCAGAGGTCGAGAACCACCGGGAAGAGCATCGAGTAAAATCATTGAGACTACAGGTAACATTAGTTATATTCCTACCTTCATTTTGTTTGATTATGGTTCTTTCGATTATTTTATTACACCATCTTTAGTAGAGCGATGCAGGCTGGTAGTAGTTAGGCGGGGTCATAGTTTGGATGTTGAGATGGATTTTGGAGCCAAGATCTCTATAGACTCCTTAATTAAGGAGTGTGTAGTGGATTTGGGACATTTTACCATTACCTCAGTCTTTGTATCCTTCCGTTGGGCTCTTATGGAGTCATTTTGGGCATGGGATGGTTATCTACACACGAGCCGAGTGGATTGTTATAACAAGATCATATTTTGTACAAATGATCTAGGAGTTGAGGCGGTGATAGCGGGGTTAGAGACCAATTTCTATTCTCACCATCTCTACTATGTAAATTAAGTGGTGTGTGTGATGCGGTTGTCGATATTTTGCTGTCACGGTTAGCTCACCGATCGAGAGGATAGGTATAGTGAACCATCGGTAGATGACCATCCCATTTTGAGTGATTTTTCTCGATGTCTTTCAGGGGAGCTATCAAGGTTACCACCCTCATGTGAGATAGATTTTCATATAGATTTTGTTTGGGAGCAGAGCCTACCTCATGAGTACCTTATTGGATGACTACCCCTGAGCTCTGCGAGCTCAAGGTGTAGCTTGAGGGTCTTCTAGAGAAGGGCCTAATTTGTCCTAGTGTATCCCCTTAGGGTGCACCGGTGATCTTTTTAAAGAAGAATGACATATCCTTGCAGTTGTGTATGGATTACCACCAATTTGAACAAAGTAACGATCAAGAATTGTTATCCCCCTCGCGCATTGATGATTTGTTTGATAATATAAATGGAGCCACAACTTTCTCTAAGATAGACCTTAAGTCAGGCTACCATTAGCTAAGTATTTCGGAGGTGAACATTTATAAGACCACCTTCCGTATGAGATATGGCCACTATGAGTTCACAGTCGTACCTTTTGTTTGACGAATGCCACCGTAATGTTTATGAGTTTGATGAATGGGTTATTTAAGACCTTCTTAGATTGATTAATGCTCATCTTCCTTGATGACATTTTTATTTACTCACATATGCGTGAGGAGCACGAGGGTTACCTTCACCTAGTTCTTTAGTTTCTTCGAGAGGAGCAGCTTTGCGGGAAGTTAGAGAAGTGTGCATTCTTTCGAAAGAGGTGCAATATTTGGGTCATATCATTTCGGAGAAGGTATCACCGTCGACCCTTCCAAGATTAGATATATTATGGATTGGCCAACACCCACTACTATGACTAAGGTGCGCAACTTCATGGGATTAGTAGGTTACTATAGGAGATTTGTTCAGGAATTCTCTTGGATTGTGCACCCCATCACTTCCCTTCGGAAAGGGAAGAAGTTTTTTTGGTCAGATAGGTGTGAGTAGGCCTTCAGGACACTAAAGGAATGTCTCACTACAACACCTATTCTTGTAGTGTCAGATCCACAGGGTGAGTTTTTTTTACACAGATGCTTCTTTGGTAGGACTTGGAGGTGTGTTGATGCAAGAAGGGAAGAGTAGTGGATTTTGAGTCTTGCAAACTCAAATATTATGAGATTAATTATCTGACTCATGATCTTGAGCTTGCAGAAATTGTGCACACTTTGGTTCGATGGAGGCACTTTCTGCTTGGTTGAATATTCACACTCAGGACATATCACCTAAGTCTTCGCCACCTCTTCACGCAACCCAATCTCAATGCTCGCCAACGGTGTTGGATGGAGTTACTTTGTGAGTATGATATGGAGATAGAGCATGTGAAAGGGAAGGAGAATGTGGTTGTAGACACTCTTAGCAGATGGAGACATGTGGCTATGGCCACCTCAGTGAGCATAGATTTACAGAGCAGGATTTTATAGTATCTTCCTCATGACAGCTTCTATATTGCATCCAGAGCAGAGATCGAGTCTCAGAGACCCCTTGAAGGGAAGTTCAATGGTTTTTCCTTAGAGGAAGATGGCCTTCTCAGGAACAGAGGTCAAATTTATGTTCCAAGAGATGGAGGCTTGAGGTAGGACATCTTGGCAAAGGCACATCGTGCACCCTATTCAGCCCATCCTAGGGTGAAGAAGATGCACGCCACCTTGAAACAACTATTTATCTAGAGGGGACTTCATAGAGACGTGGCTTAGTTTATGTCATACTGTTTAGAGTGCCAAAAGTGAAGGCCGAGCATCAACATCCAACTAGCCTTCTCTATCCTCATGCTATACCGGAATGGAAGTGGGACACCATTTCCATGGACTTCATTGTTGGGCTACCGATGTTGAGATACCACCACAACACCATCATGGTCACGGTGGATAAATTGACAAAAGTGGTTCATTTCTCTTCGATAAAGACCACTTATACAGCTAGTGCAGTGGCATGGGTATATCTTGATGAGATTGTCAGGTTACATAGGATTCCGTAGAAGATCATTTGTGACGCAATCCTTTGTATACTTCCCATTTTGGACCACCATGCATTATGCCCTCGGTACGAGGATCAACTTCAGCACAACATATCACCCTAAGACTGATGGGAAGACCGAGTGGGTGAATCAGATCTTGGAGGACATTCTTAGGATGTATGTTATGGACCAAGTAGTCCAAATGGGAGGAGTACCTATACTTGGTGGAGTTTTCCTACAATAATAGTTTTCAGAGTTCTATAGGCATGGCTCCTTTTTAGGCTTTGTATGGTAGAGAGTACAGGACACCCCTTAGTTGAGACAAGTTAGAGGAAAGGGTTTCTCTAGGGCCAACTTTATTGTAGGACATGGAGCAATAGGTGGTTATGATCAGACAAAGGCTACAAGAGGCACAAGACAGGAAGAAGAAGTACATGGATCAGCATAGGATTGACCATAGTTTTGATGTGGGCATGAAGGTTTTCCTTAATGTTAGGCCATGAAAGAGCCCCATCTGTTATGGAAAAGATTCTAAGTTATCTCTAAGATTCATTGGTCCTTTTAATATCTTGGAGTGTATCGACCCTTTGGCCTACCATCTAGAATTTCCACCTAGCTTGTCTCGCATCCATGATGTGTTTCATGTTTCATTGTTAGGAGATATGTTGCAGTACTTCTCATGTGCTAGATTGGACATCATTGCAGGTGCAGGATCAAGGGTAGGTGATGGTGGATCCCATTTGCATTATAGATCGTAGGACCCTAGGCCTTTGAGGCAGAGAGATTGATCAGGTCCGGGTGTAGTGGGATAGATATGATGAGACTGCAACTACATGGGAGGATGCTACTTTGTTACGAGTTTAGTTCCCACATCTGTTCTAGTGACTTTTAGGAGGAAGTCGAGTCTAAGGGGAGGGGGATGTAGTGCCCGCTTCCCTTCGACACCTTGTGATATTGATCCTAATACTACTGACTATATTATGGACATTGTTATAGTTTAATTTAGTATGATGTTAGATGTTAGATCATGGTTTATTGTGGAATTTGATTCAAATATGGTGCATGATGACTATTAGAGACATTTTAGATATTGATGTGGATATATTGTTTGACATGGTTATATTATAGATGTTGACTGGACTTGTGATATTTGGATATTTTGAGTAGACCTAGAAAATGAGAATTGAATTAAAGTTGATGATGAGATAGTTGTGGATGAAATTGTAAGTGATACTGCTGATTGTCTTGATGATTGTTATGATTCACATATATGTCGATGATCTTAAAATTATATTTATATTCATTTGGATGTTCTAATATGGCCATGAGGCCGAAGGAGGTATTTTTATTTTGCAAGTTTAAAATATCACAACAAACATCGGGGGATTGGAGACCAACCACTTTGGAATTCTATATGAATTCAACAAGGTCACCATGGCAATTGTATTATTTGTGTGTGTTTGATTGTGTTAGGGTTGTTATGGGGGATCACTTTTAAATGTGACCAAGGGGTTTTATGTATTTTCTTTTATTTTGTTCCTTTGTTAATGTTTGCATGTGTTTATTTTGTGGTGCTTTGACCCCTTTCATTATTTATTAAATGGTGTTTAATATTGTGATCAATCTTGTTGTTAAGTTAATTAATTAAAATATGGCATAAGAAAGTAATTAATAGATTTGTTGGCCTTGAATTAAAGTGTTGTAAGAAATGTGTAAGAAATGTGTAAGGGATATGTAAGTTGATTTTAGAGTATGAAACACTCCACCTTCTTGGAAATTTGAATTTGTCCTTGGAAGCTGATTTTGGAGGCTTGTGGGACAAGTTAAACTTGTCCCATACCTCTTAAATTTATTTACCAACCTTTCCTATGGTTGGAGGGTTAAATTTAGACCTTCTTTGTGCATTTTTGTAAGTCAAGTTGAATGTTTTAATTGCACTTTCTTACATATTTTTAATTTCAGTCCTTATGGGGTGTGGGCTTGTCTTGGAGTGTATAAGTTGTCATATTATTCACCTACCTATTTATTTTGCCTTGGAGATTAATGTTGACTTTTGTGTTGGAGTTGAGGATGTGTGATGTGGCATCCCTCTTGGATCCACATCATCCTCTTCTCTTCCCTCTCTATATATTGGAATTCCTTGGCTGGTTTTGGGGGTTGCTTCACTTTTGCATACTTCATTTGGGGAGAATTCTTTTGTTGTTTTGAGCTCTTGCTTTGGAGAAAGTTTGCAGAATTTTTATAGGACTGGGTTTCATTGATCTCAGGTTGTTTTGCATTGGAAAGCTTCCTATTTGGAACTTGGCACAAACTCCATTATGCAGAGGTAAGAGCTCGGCTCTTGAAATGCTCTTCTTTTATTTGTGTAAATGATATTGTTGTGAACGTTTTGGCATGTGTGTGTGTTGTTGTGGTATATGGCCTAGGGATGCTATAGGAGAAGACTATGGGGTATTTTTGTGGGAGGCATAAGTGTTTTGGGGAGGTATAATTGTGGAGGGAGTTGGTATTTGGGTTCCACCTTACAAAGAAATAGCTTGCATTTCTTTACTCATTATAAGGTGCCATAAGAGGTTAGGGAGGCATAAGAAAATGTGAGGAATAAGGAGTACTTGGGGGAGGCATAAGGGCATGTTAGGGATTAGGAGGCATAAGTAACATCCCACGTAGTTTCTTGCTGTTTTGGATTGCATGGGGAATCCTAAGTTTTTGTCTTTTTTTACGTGTCTTTTATCTCGTGGTTGCAAACTGCAGTTTTGTTTTTGGACTCTATTTTAAATGTTAAATTGCATGTTGTTGTGGAAGCCTATTGTTGCCATGAGTTGAAACATATTTCTTATTGCATTGTGGTTGGGGCTCGGGGGCTAATGATTAAGGATATCTTCTCCTTTTAATTGGATGTCTTGGTTGGGTGGAGAGCGTTGGCTTTCCCGTTGCTCTGTTGTGATCAAATGGAAATAAAGAAAATGGAGGATATTTATGTTGATGTTCTGGAATAGAGAAAAAAAAGAGAAGTTTGTCAGTCCTTGTTGAGAATATTTCATATTGTAACCTTTTCCCACTTTGAAGTGGAGGACCTTGTACATTATTTGTGATGGAAATAAGTTTTTATTGGCTATGAAAGTTGTAATTCGAAATGTGAAAGAAATGTACTCTGTATTCTGTTTTGAAAGAATGTGAAAGAAATTGTAATTTGGTCGTTGTATTTGAGGAATGAAAGAAGAAGTGTAAAGGTATATTTTTGAATCAATAAAATATTGTATTACTTTTCTCAAATGACATTATTAGGTATTGAAATCGGATTGTTGAATGTATTTTGAAATTTTGATTGGAAAGATGAAAAAGGTGAATACGTATGGAGAAATGTCATAATGCTCTGTTCTTTAGAAATGAATGTTTTAGAAATCAGAATCATAATTTGGCATTTGAATACTTTGATTTGAATCAACTTGACTTGTTAGATTATATCTAGAATGAATTCTAATACTTAGAAGATGATAAATGGAAAATAGATTTTTCCGAATTTGATCTTTATTAGATGTTTTCAAAACTACAAAATATTAATTAGAAAATGTATAGGACCACTCTACAAACTATAGAAGACAAATTAAATGACAAATTGAACCTAATATGATCAAAATGATCTCAATTAGACCTTAACACTTAAGAAATTATTATAGAATCTTTCAAATTGGGCAAAGGCAAAATTGCAGACATCTTGCTGTATATATAAAAACTGGTAATTTGGAATTGTAAATCAATCAAACAAGTTAACCCTCACAATCCAACCTAAATTCCTCCAAGTGCAATCCTCCATGTCTGTTGACATGTTGAGAAAGAAAGAATGTCGAAATTGAACAAAAGTTTATAAGTTAAAAATACAGTTCACATTTTAGAAGCCCACAAAACGTTTTTTCAAAAATTCCTTCAAATTTATCAAAATTACTATTGTATGCTTCTGAGAAAATAGGGCTTCGATAGCTTTCCAAAAAGTCCTCGTTTTCCCAGAAGTGAGTCCCCAATCAAAAGTTATGGCCTTCTGAAATTTTACTTCATTTGGCTTCAAAAAAATAATCTAACTATCAAATTTAAGTGAATAAAATATTCTTGGGCAGACCCACGGGCTAAAACTTTCCTTTTTCACTTTTTTCCCAAAAATTTCAAAGTCATGAAGTTTCTCACCACTCTGCTAGCCCGCAAGCCTTCATGTTGACTAAAATTAATCTAAGTTCAAAAAAGGAAAATTTGGAAAATTTCCCCGCGGCCACACCCTTCTCTTTTGGAAACATTTCGGTGGGTGCGCGAGCCCGTAACTCTCATCTTAACCTTTCAAAATTTTGGAAAAATCCTACTTTTCTCTGATGGCCCCGCATCCCTGCCCTTGCCTTGGAAAAATCACTTCCGTGGGCGCACAGGTTCGTGTTCTAAAACTTAACTTTTAAAAAATTTCAGGAAAATTTACAAAAGTTTCTCCGCCGCCTACAACCATTGAGATCCTGACATTTGGCATCGTCTGTGTGTCATGGAGGTGTGGGTTTATTTTATCCTTTGCACTTTTGTATCACAAAAGTATTAAATTCTTAAGTTTCCCCGCAAATCTGTTTCTCCGCATGAATCGTGGCTTGACATGTGGCATCTTGGGTGAATGTGGAGGTGTGGATCTTTTTCATCCCTTAACACTTTCAAAAAAAAGACTTAATGTCTTAAGTCTTTCCGGTGGCCGACTTCACGCCGAGGCTTCGAAATACTGAGATGTGTCCCTTATGGGCTCGCGGGCCCTGGGGGCAGTGCTAAAATTCTTCCTCGCCCCGCCGGCCCACACATGGGAAAAAATTTCTTCCCCACCCCACCGTGGACATGCAGAAGTGGAATGTGCTTTTTGCCCAAGGGTGCTAAGGGAAAATTTTTCTTCCCCAGGCCCACAGGCCCGCCTTTGGGGAAAATTTTCTTCCCAATTAGGTTTGTCGGCCCATAACTTGAGTTTTAGAGAGAGTTAGGAGGACTTCCTTATATCACTGGAAAGGTGAGAAAATTTCCTATCTAATGGGAATTTTTTCAGAAGGTTTCAAGTGCGTTAATTTTGAGAAAAACTAGGTTGAATCTCTTAAGCCTGTCAGGGGGTGGGAGAGTAAGAAATTGCCCTCTTAATCTTAATGATTATTCTAACCCTTAGTTTTGACCCTGTAAATTTAATAATTGTTGTAATGGGAAAATTATGAGCTAAGATTTTTATTTCACCTCGAAATCTTGCTTGTGGTAACCGTTGTTTGTAAACAGTATGAGACAATTTTAATCAAAAAACAATTATCGCATAAATTTTTTGACTAATCCTAGGTTGTTCTTGGGTCTCAAGTGGGTTGTTTTAGTAGGCATTACTGATTTCCCTGTTGTGTCATGTGTATAGCAATGTAAGTAAAAAAAAATATTGTGGTATTTTTTAGTGTTGTAGTTGTGTGTGTAAAATGTGGACGTTACAAGAAGCTATTCAAAAATATTTAGAATGTATTTTACTATGCCAATCATGAACAACTAAACGACCAATAAATTTAAACCGCGATCACAATATAGTGAAAATCCATATTACATGGATACAATATCTTATTAATAATTTAGTCTCCTCATGTTTCTTAATAAGTTATTACTATTTGCTTATTAATTAAATGAAAACGCTCATTTGAATCAGGAAAGAGAAAATAAAAAATCTCTTATAAGTAGTACATAACTTTTAGAAAATGTCTAGCCTCATCTACACAAACAAATATTGTGAGATATCATGTAATATTAAACCAATATTATGGCGAGACAATATTATTCGATGAAGTTGCCATTACAAACTAGTAAACCGTGAATACATTTTGTAAAATCATGCAAACATTATCTTGCGAATTCGAGGCATGCTTTTACGCGGTAAACACATCAGTTGGTTTTCCGGCAGTTCTTTCTAATCTCTCCGTTTGTACCAGTCAGAGGGCTGATGTTCCCCATCTTTATCATTGCAGCAGCGAAATCGCTGAAGAACGTTAATGGATTGTTACTGTACGTAACAACCTGAGCATCTGAGGAGCCTCCAACAAATAATGCTTGATCTGAGTGGAGGAGCCCTTTTTAACCACCAAATTTTTGTAGTAATTATTGTCAAAGACATTAGGGGTGACAACATCAAAGGGTGAGAGATTCGCATCTCCACCGTTGCTTGGACAGTTTGCCTGGACAGAAGCTGCAAATGCAGCGTCTATGTTTGTTTCGTTGTAGATGCGAGACCTGAACGCGGCGCAGCGAGCCTGACCAATTGAATGAGCCCCTGAAATGTATACATATACAATGAAAACACTTATTTCTTCAAATATGTTTAGATAAACATTTTTATAACACAGTCCAAATTTATATTCAATAGTGGCAAATACCTGAAAGGGCAATCATATCCTTAGCAGAAAGGCCTTGAGCTTGAAATACAGATATTAGAGCATCGAGGTCGATAAAAGGAGAAGGAAGTTTTGAGTTAGCACCACTTAGACTTGCAGTTGTAGAGTCTCTTCTTCCCAACGGTACAATCCATGTTGGCCCTCTCAACTAGCAATCACAAAAATAAATCATCATATTCTTTAAGGGTCACTTTTATCATCTTTTTGTTTTGTTTCTTGAATTATAATAACACAAGACGAAAAAAAGACAGATGTTTACTGCTACAACAGAGTCACGAGCAGCAATGGCGAGAATATCAGCACAAGACACAACCCCACTGCATGCAGCCTCTAACTGAGTTTTAATGTCGTCTATCACATCAAACCCTCTTAGTGAATTCACATTTCCCAGTCCACCCTTTTCTCCAGTGAATGTCGAGTTATCATCCAATAGTACCGACCCATCGCATCCCTGCCCCAGAAATAATATATATTACTGTATAACTCACAAACCGATTCATCCAAAACACACAATTATAGACAAAATATAGGATGATGTGAGTTGAAATATTACATTAACGAAACAGTCATGAAAGTGAAGGCGGAGCAAAGATGCACCCATTCGATTCTCAGAGGCCACGGCTCGAGCAACAGCTGCTCTTACTATCAACAGCGCTCGGGGACATGACTTGGCATAAAATGTTTCACTAAGTTGCCCGTCAGCGCTGGTTGAACTTAAAATTACCAAGGCAATAATAATGCATGCAATACGACCTCTAATCTTCATGGTTTATTTGCCTCGCTATTCAGGTTAAACAAAATAATGCAGGCAATTATGGTATCGGGCTTTGGCAAAGACGGGATTTTTATAAGTGTTCAGTACGCTTATCTTCCCTCAACTTGCATAAAGAAGAATTGACTCATTGGGCAAGGAAAAAGATTTTTAATTTGTCTTGTTTGACCTTGATCAAAATATGATGCAAGCTGCCAAATATGAGAGGTGGGCAATGGGTCCACATAGCCCATCAAACTGGACCAAACCATTTAAAAGATATTACTTACGTTAAAATAGAGTTCTTCTTGATGTAGAATTACACTCTTGCATGCTAGACAAGAACGAAAATGTTCGAATGTGCCCGAATTATTAATATTTTAAAACTGAAATAATATTTTATTTAATAAAATACCGCATCCTATATTAATTCAGTTATCAAGATCTTTTCATAGTCAACACTAAAAAGATTGGTATTAGGAAATGATCTTATAGGAGGGGGTTTATAATTTTTTTAAGTTAGTGTGGGGAGTAATTTTAAGAGTATTTATAGTAAAAGTTGTTGTAATGTATTTTCGAAAATTGTAATCGAAAAGTTATTGTAATGTGTTGTTGTAATGTATTTTTGAGAGATTTAAATATGTTATATTTCATTTTTAATAAAATTTTAATGTAAATCTATTTAGTTATAAATTGATATTTGGCAAAATATGTTCTTATAAAAGCAGAGGTATGTAATGCCCGTCCATTGTTTACTCCAGTGCAAAGCGGCTTGTCCCCATAGCGGGGCTCCAAAATAAGATAAAATAAAAATTTTGGCCTTGGTTATTTGGTGATTAGGTGGCAAATTATGTTTCTGTTTGGCGTGTTGATTTTTCTTCTGGTTGGTGGCCGCACATGCCCGGTCAATAATTCTTTTGACTTGCCATCTCCTGTCACGTGGTCTACTTCTTCCCCTCGAACCACGAATGCTTGCTTGCGCTCCATCGAGATGTTGCAATGATGAATTGCTACACGTGTTACAGACAATGGATTCTCAAAAATGGTCTTTGTGCTGAGGCGAGAATCGGTGGGCGCGAATTGAATTTCTCTGGGAAGGCCGTGAGGAAGCATTTGTTGTATCACAGCAGCTACGGTGGTCGAGAAGTAAATGTGCCTCAGAAAATCGGTGGCCTCAGGGAGAGAAAGTGTGACCCAGTCTTTGCGCAGGCGATCCCAGGAGTCGTGGTGTTGATCCCGATGTTGTTGTTGCACGCGACCATTCGTGATCAATTGTTGCAAAATCTTGCAGCTGTAGTAGATGAACGAGGTAAAGTTTTAGTTGAGCTGTCTTGCCTTTTCATTTTGGGAAGTCACTTCTGTCCAGGTGGCGAATCTAACATGGAAGAAGCTCGATCAAACCTTGAGGCAAGTTTTGCAATGAGGTGAGAGTGGTGTTTCTAGTCTGCTATTTCACTTTTGTTTCCCATGCGTTTCATATGTGGTTATAGATGAAGCTTCAAGCTAGGGAAGTAGGCATGTTACCTCCACTTTCATTGGGTGTTGTATGGTGTGTTCTTGTTGGGGATCCACAAAGAACTTGCTGCAATAGTAATTAGCTAGGGCGTGAGACATGTTGCGAGTAGTAGAAGCTTCTTTGAGTGCTCCAAAAGTGAGGTGGCCCAACTTTGTTGTTATGTTTCAAAGATCGATTACACCCTCAAAGTCGTGGATTCTCCTTTAAGATATTTTGTATCAAAATCGATTAAGGATGTGAGGAGTGAGGCGGGCTCTCATGGTGAGGGGGTGAAAGGAGAGAGAGGGTGCGGGAAGGAGATCGATGAAGGATAGAGGAATTAAAAAGAAAAACTCGGATGTAGTTGGTTTAAAGGAAATAAAATGGTGCATGCTTTTGTGTAAGGGAGAGATCACACCCATGGGGCAGGAGATCTATGCAATGTTGGAGAAAATGTCTTGGGAGATGAAGGTAGCAAGATATTTCTCGGATCTAGAGCTTCGCATTGAGTTGTATATCCAAAAAAAAAAAAAAACCGATTCGTGACAGTGGGAGTATTACCAGAAGACCTGATGAAATTTATTGTTAAGTTTCTCTATTGTTTTCTTGCTATCTTACGACGTAACCCATGGAAGAGAACCTCATGAGGTGACCTTGTTTCATATGATTATTCATGAAGCACGTTTTACCTTGCAATTTTATGAGTTGTTTCAACAAGTCACCGATTCGGGCAGCATAAAGGTTTGGTTGGAATTATCACACCTTACATGCTACACCTGAAGTGTTTGCACCGAGAGTTTGATGTTGTCCTCAAAACTGATGAAGGAAAAAGGATTGTGTATCAATATGGTAGATGCCTTTCGAGTTGGAGGAGCGATGTAATCTTTATGTCTTGTGTCCGAGCTTCAACCCATGGTCGGTGTTTAGCGTTCTAGCGCAAGTGCTCTTGACCGAGTGGTAAGCGGTTCGACTCTCACCCCCAAAAGCAGTGCATTGAAGCAATCTAGTGTTTGGATAGCCACCTATTGCATTCTTCTAGTCGTGCCTTCAAAAGGGAATCCGGTGTGGTATATGCAAGAAAAGACCAAAGAAGAGGATAAAGCGGAAGGCGTGTGGTGTAGAAGTCCCTACTTTGGATGTTCACGACGGTGGATGTGTTAAAACATGGAAGATAGACTAACCATATACATAATATGCTAGTATCTAATAACCTCTTGAAATGAAACTTTTTCTTTCTAGAAATTGGTTTAAATATGTGATTTTGTGATTTGCATTCAAGACATGGTTAACAGTTTGTTACTTTCGGATTTGCCTCTCGTTGGTTGTTCTTGTTGACGTGATCAACCCATTTATATATATATAAAACAAACAAAGGTTCTCAAGTGTATGCTTTGATTGATCATATGGAAAATATATATATATATTATATATATAATTTTAAAGTAAAGTTACTTCCTTTCGCAAAAATGTATTGTTTCTTTTGTGAACCTGGGTATGTAATCACCCCTAGAACATTGCAGCGTTGACTAGTATTGGTTTCCTGTTATGTTGTTTCCCTAGAGGAAAACATACAGTTAAATTATTATTATTATTTTTATGATAAGCGTGATTATGCACTTCGTGTATTGTGCAAATTATTAGGATTTTGGAAATTAGAAGTTCAATATATATGCTTGTTAAGAAGGAAGTTTTGGGCTGAAAATATGTCCTGGGTTGATAGAAGGGCATAAATTATGATAGAACCCCATTTTGATTCTACTCTTTCTATGAGTAAAATTTGATAAAATTAATGACCTTTATGGTGTTAAGATATGGTATGTTGATGATTCCTTGTGTGATCGATTTAATCATGTATAGACATAATGCCTTGATGGAGTAAGGTAATATCTTTCACGGTTCGTGAAAGTTAAGGTTTTCATCAACTGCTTAAGGTAACATGAAGTTCCTTAATTTAGTCAAACTTGTTTTGTACTTCCTTCTTGATGAGTGACCTTTCATTGCAAATTTAGAATGATTGTGATGGAAGGTCGTGAATATATTTTGTTGTCAAAAAGGGAAAAGAAGTTATGGAATAGTTTGTTTATGTGTCGAACGTAATAATTGTGATTACATCGTTATAGAAGTTCGTTATTGGAGGATATCTATCTTCAATGGTATATTATGTGTTTAATCTCTGCATAGGTTACCATAAACTTAGTGATGAGATGTAAATTAAGGAGATTTGAGAGACCTTTCCTTTGTATACATCATTTATGATATTAGGAAGTGAGTTGATGTCGGAAAATTTCAACCAAGTCTAGATTCATGGCTATGTTCCTCTAAACGGGAGGATTATAAATCTAAGGTATTATGAAAATTGCAAGGATGTGTTTAGAATGCTAGATTGCCTACTCAACTTGGGTATTAATGAGGCTTTCATCACTATTCCGGCCCTGGTTATGTTCAAGAGTAGGGTAAGTCGTTAGGCAATACCTATTAGGACATTCTTACCGTCCTTTCCACTCATCCTTATTAGCTATGAAGTCACTTATTACCTAAGATATAATGGTTGTGGGTTTGAATATAAGATTTTCATCCTTTAAACCTTTTTTGATTACATGATGGAACTTTTTTTTACCCTCGTTGTTCGTTTATAGCCTATTAGGCCTATGGCCCTACGGAACGATTCCAAAACTATATTCTTTTTGGCAGCTAAGATCGGGTCTGGTTTTTATCTTTTGACTTCACCTTGAGAATGTGGATTGATGGGTTACACTTTAGATTTCAATCACGTAATCTACGGGATTATATGATTGAAATCCTAATACTCTCAACTCTTGTGTCTAATCATTTAAATTTCATAGTCTTGCGTATTTGGTTGTCAAACTTTTGTAGTTTTAGAGGTATTTTCATAACTAAAACTTATGGTTTTCTTCTTAGTTGATATGTTGAAAATTATATCTTGTTTCAAAAGGTTGGAGATTAGTACTTTGATCCATTTCTGAAATAGAATGTTTCCTTTCATGGTATTGTTAGCTAGTAGCTTATTGTTGCTATGTATAGTCTTATCTTGCTCAGTTCTCGCGAACTGACTCAGGTTATTAATTGTTGCAGATGGCTTACGTGGTTAGATGATGGAAAGACTTGTAGATTATTGCATCAATCTTGGTTATGATGTTCTTTTTACGAATGTGTATTATGTTATAAAATTTGGAAAGAGCCTTTGGACATTTTAGAAGAAGGGTCATGCCTAGTAAATGTATTGTAGAGTATTGTTGTTGAATCATTGAAACTTTGGTTTGTTTGGTTATCATGTGAAAGATGAAATTTGATTACCGCTTGGTTATGGGATATTCTAGTGAATTTTAACCCTTAGTATAGTAGCGGGCTTGTCCCATGTTATTACTCTCTTGCTCCCTAGTCATGGTTCAATAGAGATAGTATGTCCCTTTGATTTGTGCATCATGTTGGAAAGAATTGATATAACCTTGTTTTGTTTCGCAAACGAGTATTGTTAAACCTTGCTCTTGAGTTAAAATGTTGAGTTGTAAATCCTCCTAAGGCTTAGTAGAAATGAGTTTGTAAGTACTATAAAGTGAGCTGGATAATCCTGATAAAAGTTAAACTAAAAATTTATGTATATGAATATATTATGTAGATGTGATCTACTTGATAACCTTTGAGACCTGGAACAATCAAGAGGAAGCTATCTTTGTAACGAAATATGATAACTTATTATTATTATTATTTTTATTCGAGCAACCTAATAAACATTATCCTTTTTACTACGGTGAAACCTTAAATGATCTCATGGTGAAATCAATGGTTAGATTATAGAAAATGATAGGGTTTAATAAGTAGGAGTGAAAGTGATTAATAAAACCTTAAATTTCTCTTTATCATTTGAAATGTTCCCCTTTGTCAAACTTAATTAAGTAAAGTCTAGATGGAACATTTAACCAATCTCGATAAACTCTTAACCTCAATGAAAGACTGATAGTAAACAATGTGACCCTGAAGCTAAATTCTGTTGTCCTGTTCTATTAACCCTTGCCTTGATTCATGGTGATATTTCTTAAGCAAGGTCAAAATTTAATCCTTAAACAAGAAGGCTATTGTTATGAACCCTAAGTGGTACTTTTCACTCAATCGGAGCTTATGCCTTCACCTGTGCAATAGAGTTGTGGAACATGTGTTAGTGGCTTGAATAAGATTAATTAACCTTGTAAGAAATGGAAAATGTTCTAAAATCAAATGAATAAGAAAGATTTGGACATCAAATTGATGATCCTAGTTTAGAAAGCTTGGCCTTAAGCTATTTAGTCAACCGTTGAAAAGAAAGAAGTTCTCCCTTGTGAAAAGAATTGTGTGAATCATTACATGAAATTTTATAAGAACGTAAGTTAAGAATTAAGAGACACTTTAGTAAACAAGAAAATTTAACAAGAAATTCTCATGGGATGCCCTAGCTGTGAGTGTGTCATGTGGATTGGACTTCCATGTTGTCTTGTCAAAAGAAGAGTACATTGTCCTTGATAGGTGTGAACATTTCCATGCTGACCTTGTGGTCTCCCCATAACAAGTGGTTCCTAGTGTTGGTTGTAACCCTGTGATGACATGTTGTCGTCGTTGAGTCAAAGCAAGTCAAAAAAAAAAAAGTTATCTTGTATTTCACCGTGTTGTCCTTGTGTTGGTATTTTTGGGTCGTTACACTTTGTATCGTGAGCATAGGTTCATGCTCTCGAACCTATGGGCCGGATTGGTGTTATATGATGATGTTACATGGTGGTGGTGGTGTTACATGATGATACTGCATGATGATGATGATGTTGCATGATGGTGGTAGATATTGGAAGAGTAATGTGCTTTAAACGTGATGTGATTATTGTCGTAATTGTGATATTGTGAACGCACATTATGGGTATGTCACCTTGTGCGTGTTTGTGATCATGTTGATATGTTGGGGATGGGAGTATTCTCTCTCCTTCTTGTGGATTCTAGGAAGAATTCACGTGTGAATTATTGTTTGTGATGTGTGAAAAGAATTATAATGTGGATGATATAGTTGTTGGAGCATTGTGACATATTGTGATATGTAAGTGTATCAATGTGTTGTATGACTAGATTGATGTTAAAAGAAATGAGTGGTATCATGATGTTTTTACCATGTGTTGAAGAAACGTGTGTACCACCTTGTTATGTTGCAATGGATGTTATGTTATGATGTACTATGTTCATCGTATGTATGATCTTGTGTAAATATGTAATGCTTCATGTTGTGATTTGGGGTCATACGGTGAGTGTATGAACCCTATCGTATGGTGATTGCACTTTGGGTGTAGAATGTGGTAAAGTGATGTATTACGCCTGTGGATGTATGATTTGATCTACCCCGTATACATACCATGTGAGACGTTATGGTAGTTATGTGTGTACCACCATAGTGTTAGTGATGTTGTTGTATGTTATGTTGTGAACCTTACGCTAACCGATCCTGAGGGAAATCGGTAGAAGTGTATGTTGAGAGTGAGGAATGGTGTACCATGGGTCAATAACTCGAGCTAAAACTCGGTTTAGTAGATAACATGTGATTCTTTCCTCTCTCCCTATGTGGTTGTATGTATGCAACCTTAGTGTATCTATGACTATGTTTAGCCTTGTCGAAGGGTGGTGGGATGATTTAGATGGAGGTGATGACAGTTGTATTATTGATATGTATTTTACGAGCCGAGGCTCGATGTTCGAAAAGTGCTAACAACTCGTTGAGTACCCCTTTGGTGGCTAGATAAGGCCACACAGTTATCGTAATGTGACATTATTATAAGTTGATTTTATTCGTAAATTGAGCTTTTACTTTATTTTGCAAGGACCAGCATCTTTTCTTGATTGCAATGCTTTACAATTTTGGGCATTTCCTTGGTTTGTGGCACTAACATGGGGATTTTGATACTAACTTTGGCTATTTGGCCATTTATTTTAGCTTGATTTGGGGTCTTCTTTTAAATTTGGAATTCTTACCGCCTTGCCCAAGGCTTGTACTTTGCCACTTGGCACTTTGACTGGATTGTTGTGCTGGTTCTAATGTCGTGATGTGTGGAATAGGGTCATGGGATGCACCATGGATTGGTTGGACCTATGGACCCGCTTCGTTGTATGGGGGTACGCCCCAAGGGGTACATATAACTAGTGGGTTGTTGAACCACGCGTTATTATGTCACTTGGGTTAGGAGTGTTCGAACTCTATGTGTCTTGGACCATAGGGACAACCGGCCCTGAGGGAGGCATAAGAGTTTGAGGGAGGCATAAGAGACTTGAGGGAGGCATAAGAGTTTGAGGGAGGCATAAGAGATGAGGGAGGCATAAGAGCATCGAGGGAGGCATAAGAGAGGCATAAGAGAGGGAGGCATAAGAGTTTGAGGGAGGCTTATGATATTTTTCTGTATGGTTGATGTTTCAGGATATATGTTGAGTTATTGTGATGTTTGGTAGTGGTCTTTTGATGTATGTGTTACTCATGTCAGATGGATATGTGTTGTGATGTTGTGGTTATGTCATTGATTCCCTTGTGGGCACTATGTACCTGTAGCATGGTTTGGTGTTATGTGAGTCTTTCATTGATGCAAATTGAGGAAATGTCTGGTGGATTGTAGTACTCTTTTGTTTGAGTATTTGGTATGTCAGTCATTGATGTGTGATGAGTACTACGTTATGTGGACTGTGCCTATTCTATTCCGTATTTGAGTAACCTTTAGTGGTATAATACAATCATGAAGTATATACTTGCGTGCTTGTGAATCTGTAGGGTCTTGTGAACCTGATAGGGTGTTGTGTTAGCAGTTCATTTTGGGCACCCACAATAAGGAATAAACCAAAACTCTTCAAAGATGAAATTTTAAAAGCAATTAAACTAAGAATAATGCTAATGGAAAGAGACTAATGAAATGATGAACAAGAAAGAACTGCCAATCTTCACAGAACATTGAAAGTTAAAAATTCTACCAAATGTTCCTAAGGCTACCCTGTGGTCGTGCTTTAATCAGTTAAATTTTAAACCATAGGGTGTAATGTCTCCTCTACCTGTCCTTGGTTGCAAATCATTTCCTTTCCTCTGTGTAATGTCGCATCGAGGACGATGCTTTCTTAAGGGGAGGAGAATGTAATGCCACGTCCATTGTTTACTCCGTAGCAGCGGCCTGTCCCCCACAACGCTGGCTCTCCAAAATAAGATAAAATAAAAATTTTGGCCTTGGTTAGCTGGCAGTTAGGTGGCAAATTATGTTTCTGTTTGGCGTGTTCAGTTTTTCTTCCTGGTTGGTGGCCGCACATGCCCCAGTCATTAATTCTTTTGACTTGCCATCTCCTGTCACGTGGTCTACTTCTTCCTGCCCTGAACCACAAATGCTTGCTTGCGCTCCATCAGATGTTGCAACAGATGAATTGCTACAGCGTGTTCTGGAAAGTGGATTCTCAAAAATGGTGTTGTACAGGCGAGAATCGGTGAAGGCTAACTGAATTTCTCCTGGGAAGGCCGTGAGGAAGCATTCGATCATATGTATCAGCTAAACACTGTGGTCGAGAAGTAAACGTGCCTCAGAAAATCAGTGGCCTCCAGAGAGAGAAAGTACGACAATACTATAGGGTGATCCTAGGGAGCCGTGGTGTTGATCCTGATGTTGTGGTTGCGCGCGACCGATTCGTGATCAATTGTTGCAAAACTTATGAAAATTGCAGCCGTAGTAGAAGAACGAGATAAAGTTTTAGTTGAGCTGTCTTGCCTTTTCATTTTGGGGAGTCGCTTCTGTCCAGGTGGCGAATCTAACATGGAAGAAGCTCGATCAAATCTTGAGGCAAGTTTTGCAATGAGGCTGAGATTTCGTTCACTGCTGTTTCTAGTTCTTGAATAGAAGTTTTCCAGCTGCTTCACTTTCAGCCATGGTGTTTGATATGGTGATTATAGATGAAGCTTCAAGCTAGGGAAGTAGGTGTGTTACCTCCACTTTATTGGGGGTGTTGTAATGGTGTGTTCTTGTTGGGGATCCACAAGAACCGCTGCTGTAGTAATTAGCTAGGCAAAGTAGACATGTTTCAGCAAGTAGAGGCTGTTTTACAAGCTTGAGCGCCTCCAATAGGGTGGCCCAACTTTTTGTTTTGTAGGTTTACACCCAAAGTCGGGATTCTCCTTCAAGATATTTGGTAAAAATCAATTAAGTGATCAGGAGTTGAGGCATACTCACCTCATGGCAGGGGTGCCATAAACCCCACAGAGAGCCTTGAAGTTCAAGGAAATCGATAGATAGAGGAATTAAAAAGAAACTTCCTGATGTAGTTGGTTTAAAGGAAATAAAATGGTGCATGCTTTTGTGTAAGGGACATGATCACACCCCTGGACACTGTGCGAGAGATCTATAAATGTTGGAGAAAATGTCTTGGAGATGAATACAGGATATTTCTCGGGGAGGTTTGAGCTCGATATTGTAAAAAAAAAAAAAAAATCATTCATGTGACCAAGTGAGGGGAGTATTACTAGACCGATGAAATTTATTTTAAGTTTCTCTATTGTTTTCTTCAGCAAACTTGTTCTTCTCGTAACCCATGGAAGAGAACCTCATATGGACCTATTTCAATCGTAGATATTCAAAAAAGCGCGTTTTACCTTGCAATTCTTATGATCGTTTCAACAAGTCAAATTAGGGTATAAAGGTTTTCGTTGGAATTATCACACCTTACAAGCTACTGCCGCTGAATGTTGGGTGCACCGAGAGTTTGATGTTGTCCTCAATCTCGATGAAGGAAAAAGGTTTACTGATGTATCAATACGGTAGATGCCTTTGTAACTGTGAGTGATGTAATCTTTATGTCTTGTGTCCGAGCTTCAAACCATGGTCGGTGTTTAGCATTCTAGCGCAAGTGCTCTGACCGAGTGGTAAGCGATTCGACTCTCACCCCAAAGAAGCTGCATTGAAGCAATCTAGTGTTTGGACAACCACCTATTGCATTCTTCTAGTCGTGCCTTCAAAAGGGAATCATTGTGTGGTATATTGCAAGAAAAGACCAAAGTGAAGCAGAGGATAAAGCGGAAGGCGTGTGGTGGCATAGAAGTCCCGCCGGATGTTCACGACTAGTGGATGCGTTAAAACATGCAAGATAGACTAACCATATACATAATATGCTAGTATCTAATAACCTCTTGAAATGAAACTTTTTCTTTCTAGAAATTGGTTTAAATATGTGATTTTGTGGATTTGCGTTCAATTTATGGTTAACATGATTTGTTACTTCGGATTTGCCTCTCGTTGGTTGTTCTTGTTGACGTGATCAACCCATTTATATATATAAAACAAACAAAGGTTCTCAGTGTATGCTTTGATTGATCATATGAAAAATATATATATATTTATATATAATTTTAAAGTTACTTCCTTCTGCAAAAATGTCGTTGTTTCTTTTGTGAACCCGGGTATGTAATCGCCCGAGAACGTTCAAAGCGTTGACTAGTATTGGTTTCTGTTATGTTGTTGCCCCCTAGAGGAAAACATACGTTAAATTATTATTATTATTTTTATGATAAGCGTGATTATGCACTTCGTGTATTGTGCAAATTATTAGGGCTTTTGGAAATTAGAAGTTCAATATATATGCTTGTTAAGAAGGAAGTTTTGGGCTGAAAATATGTCCTGGGTTGATAGAAGGGCATAAATTATTGATAGAACCCCATTTTGATTCTACTCTTTCTATGAGTAAAATTTGATAAAATTAATGACCTTTATGGTGTTAAGATATGGTATGTTGATGATTCCTTGTGTGATCGATTTAATCATGTATAGACATAATGCCTTGATGGAGTAAGGTAATATCTTTCACGGTTCGTGAAAGTTAAGGTTTTCATCAACTGCTTAAGGTAACATGAAGTTCCTTAATTTAGTCAAACTTGTTTTGTACTTCCTTCTTGATGAGTGACCTTTCATTGCAAATTTAGAATGATTGTGATGGAAGGTCGTGAATATATTTTGTTGTCAAAAAGGGAAAAGAAGTTATGGAATAGTTTGTTTATGTGTCGAACGTAATAATTGTAATTACATCGTTATAGAAGTTCGTTATTGGAGGATATCTATCTTCAATGGTATATTATGTGTTTAATCACTGCATAGGTTACCATAAACTTAGTGATGAGATGTAAATTAAGGAGAGTTGAGAGACCTTTCCTTTCAGTATACATCATTTATGATATTAGGAAGTGAGTTGATGTCGGAAAATTTCAACCAAGTCTAGATTCATGGCTATGTTCCTCTAAACGGGAGGATTATAAATCTAAGGTATTATGAAAATTGCAAGGATGTGTTTAGAATGCTAGATTGCCTACTCAACTTGGGTATTAATGAGGCTTGTCGCTATTCCGGCCCTTGTTATGTTCAAGTGAGGTAAGGTCTGTTAGGCAATGCCTATTCGGACATTCTTACCGTCCTTTCCACTCATCCTTATTAGCTATGAAGTCACTTATTACCTAAGATATAATGGTTGTGGGTTTGAATATAAGTTTTTCATCCTTTAAACCTTTTTGATTACATGATGGAACTTTTTTTTACCCTCGTTGTTCGTTTATAGCCTATTAGGCCTATGGCCCTACGGAACGATTCCAAAACTATATTCTTTTTGGCAGCTAAGATCGGGTCTGGTTTTTATCTTTTGACTTCACCTTGAGAATGTGGATTGATGGGTTACACTTTAGATTTCAATCACGTAATCTACGGGATTATATGATTGAAATCCTAATACTCTCAACTCTTGTGTCTAATCATTTAAATTTCATAGTCTTGCGTTTTTGGTTGTCAAACTTTTGTAGTTTTAGAGGTATTTGCATAACTAAAACTTATGGTTTTCTTCTTAATTGATATGTTGAAAATTATATCTTGTTTCAAAAGGTTGTTGGAGATTAGTACTTTGATCCATTTCCTGAAATAGAATGTTTCCTTTCATGGTATTGTTAGCTAGTAGCTTATTGTTGCTATGTATAGTCTTATCTTGCTCAGTTCTCGCGAACTGACTCAAGTTATTAATTGTTGCAGATGGCTTACGTGGTTAGATGATGGAAAGACTTGTAGATTATTGCATCAATCTTGGTTATGATGTTCCTTTGTACGAATGTGTATTATGTTATAAAATTTGGAAAGAGCCTTTGGACATTTTAGAAGAAGGGTCAGTGCCTAGTAAATGTATTGTAGAGTATTGTTGTTGTAACTGTTGAAACTTTGGTTTGTTTGGTTATCATGTGAAAGATGAAATTTGATTACCGCTTGGTTATGGGATATTCTAGTGAATTTTAACCCTTAGTATAGTAGCGGGGCTTGTCCCATGTTATTACTCTCTTGCTCCCTAGTCATGGTTCAATAGAGATAGTATGTCCCTTTGATTTGTGCATCATGTTGGAAAGAATTGATATAACCTTGTTTTGTTTCCGCAAACGAGTACTGTTAAACCTTGCTCTTGAGTTAAAATGTTGAGTTGTAAATCCTCCTAAGGCTTAGTAGCAATGAGTTTGTAAGTACTATAAAGTGAGCTGGATAATCCTGATAAAAGTTAAACTAAAAATTTATGTATATGAATATATTATGTAGATGTGATCTACTTGATAACCTTTGAGACCTGGAACAATCAAGAGGAAGCTATCTTTTGTAACGAAATATGATAACTTATTATTATTATTATTTTTATTCGAGCCAAGCTAATAAACATTATCCTTTTACGGTGAAACCTTAAATGATCTCATGGTGAAATCAATGGTGAGATTATAGAAAATGATAGGGTTTAATAAGTAGGAGTGAAAGTGATTAATAAAACCTTAAATTTCTCTTTATCATTTGAAATGTTCCCCTTTGTCAAACTTAATTAAGTAAAGTCTAGATGGAACATTTAACCAATCTCGATAAACTCTTAACCTCAATGAAAGACTGATAGTAAACAATGTGACCCTGAAGCTAAATTCTGTTGTCCTGTTCTGTTAACCCTTGCCTTGATTCATGGTGATATTTCTTAAGCAAGGTCAAAATTTAATCCTTAAACAAGAAGGCTATTGTTATGAACCCTAAGCGGTACTTTTCACTCAATCGGAGCTTATGCCTTCACCTATGCAATAGAGGTGTGGAACATGTGTTAGTGGCTTGAATAAGATTAATTAACCTTGTAAGAAATGGAAAATGTTCTAAAATCAAATGAATAAGAAATATTTGGACATCAAATTGATGATCCCAGTTTAGAAAGCTTGGCCTTAAGCTATTTAGTCAACCGTTGAAAAGAAAGAAGTTCTCCCTTGTGAAAAGAATTGTGTGAATCATTACATGAAATTTTATAAGAACGTAAGTTAAGAATTAAGAGACACTTTAGTAAACAAGAAAATTTAACAAGAAATTCCTCATGGGATGCCCTAGCTGTGAGTGTGTCATGTGGATTGGACTTCCATGTTGTCTTGTCAAAAGAAGAGTACATTGTCCTTGATAGGTGTGAACATTTCCGTGTTGACCTTGTGGTCTCCCCATAACAAGTGGTTCCTAGTGTTGGTTGTAACCTTGTGACGACATGTTGTGTCGTGTTGAGTCAAAGCAAGTCAAAAAAAAAAGTTATCCTGTATTTCACTATGTTGTCCTTGTGTTGGTATTTTTTGGGTCGTTACACTTTGGTATCAGCATAGGTTCATGCTCTCGAACCTATAGGCCAGATTGGTGTTATATGATGATGTTACATGGTGGTGGTGGTGTTACATGATGATACTTTGCGTGATGATGATGATGTTGCATGATGGTGGTAGATATTGGAAGAGTAATGTGCTTTAAACGTGATGTGATTATTGTCGTACTTGTGATATTGTGAACACACATTATGGGTATGTCACCTTGTGCGTGTTTGTGATCATGTTGATATGTTGGGGATGGGATTATTCTCACTCCTTCTTGTGGATTCTAGGAAGAATTCACGTGTGAATTACTGCTTGTGATGTGTGAAAAGAATTATAATGTGGATGATATAGTTTTGGAACATTGTGACGTATTGTGATATGTAAGTGTATCAATGTGTTGTATGACTAGATTGATGTTAAAAGAAATGAGTGGTATCGTGATTTTTTACCATGTGTTGAAGAAACGTGTGTACCACCTTGTTATGTTGCAATGGATGTTATGTTGTGATGTACTATGTTCATCGTATGTATGACTGTGAAAATATGTAATGCTTCATGTTGTGATTTGGGGTCATACGGTGAGAGTATGAACCCTATCGTATGGTGATTGCACTTTGGGTGCAGAATGTGGTAAAGTGATGTATTACGCCCTGTGGATGTATGATTGTGATCTACCCTGTATACATACCATGCGTGAGACGTTATGGTAGCTATGTGTGTACCACCATGGTGTTAGTGATGTTGTTATATGTTATGTTGTGAACCTTACGCTAACCGATCCTGAGGGAAATCGGTAGAAGTGTATGTTGAGAGTGAGGAATGGTGTACCATGGGTCAATAACTCGAGCTAAAACTCGGTTTAGTAGATAACATGTGATTCTTTCCTCTCTCCCTATGTGGTTGTATGTATGCAACCTTAGTGTATCTATGACTATGTTTAGCCTTGTCGAAGGGTGGCGGGATGATTTAGACGGAGGTGATGACAGCTTGTATTATTGATATGTATTTTACAATGAGGCTCGATGTTAAAGTGCTAGCAACTCATTGAGTACCCCTTTGGTGGCTAGATAAGGCCACACGCTTATCGTAATGTGACATTATTATAAGTTGATTTTATTCAGTAAATTGAGCTTTTACTTTATTTTACGCAAGGACCAAAGATCTTTTCTTGATTGCAATGGTTTACAATTTTGGGCATTTCCTTGGTTTGTGGCACTAACATGGGGATTTCGATACTAACTTTGGCTATTTGGCCATTTATTTTAGCTCTATTTGGGGTCTTCTTTTAAATTTGGAATTCTTACCGCCTTGCCCAAGGCTTGTACTTTCCCACTTGGCACTTTGACTGGATTGTTGTGCTGGTTCTAATGTCGTGATGTGTATATGGAATAGGGTCATGGGATGCACCATGGATTGGTTAGACCTATGGACCCGCTTCGTTGTATGGGGTACGCCCTAAGGGGGTACATATAACTAGCGGGTTGTTGAACCACGCGTTATTATGTCACTTGGGTTAGGAGTGTTCGAACTCTATGTGTCTTGGACCATAGGGACAACCGGCCTCCTTGAGGGAGGCATAAGAGTTTGAGGGAGGCATAAGAGTTTGAGGGAGGCATAAGAGACTTGAGGGATGCATAAGAGTTTGAGGGAGGCATAACAGACTTCGAGGAGGCATAAGAGTTTGAGGGAGGCATAAGAGACTTGAGGGAGGCATAAGAGTTTGAGGGAGGCATAACAGACTTCAGGAGGCATAAGAGTTTGAGGGAGGCTTATGATATTTGTCTTTATGGTTGATGTTCCAGGATATATGTTGAGTTATTGTGATGTTTGGTAGTGGTCTTTTGATGTATGTGTTACTCATGTCAGATGGATATGTGTTGTGATGTTGTGGTTATGTCATTGATTCCTCAGGCACTATGCACTACTTAGCATGGTTTTGTGTTATGTGAGTCTTTCATTGATGCAAATCGAGGAAATGTCTGGTGGATTGTAGTACTCTTTTGTTTGAGTATTTGGTATGTCAGTCATTACAAGGTAGGTGCGGGAAACCTGAGTCCATTTTTTACGATACACTCAAACCTTCCTCTTCAAAATATGATTCTCTTTATTCTTACGAAATTGTTCTAAATTTTTTTGTTTTATAAATAATTTTTTTGTGGAACCACCTACTCAATAATAATAAAAGCAACATCCCGCACTATTGGACCCCTTAGTTGTTCTCCAATCCAATACATTTACGGAGGAAAATTGTTTTCACATATACATGTTAACCCATCATCTTTGAATACTTAACTTAGATGGAAACATCGTTCGCATAATACAAGTCAATGGGAACAACACTTAGTTCTTATTTTATAGAAGTGGCAATAATTCAAGTATATTCGTTTTTATTTTTCAAATATTCATATACTTCAATAAAAATACCAATAAAGAAAATACTACAATGTTAAAAATTTATTGATAACACTAACCTTAAATATATTCCATTTATTGATGTCATTGAAGTTAATTGTACTTGTTTGGTCTAAAAAATACACTTTTTTTTTATGTTTTAATATTTATTTAAATATCAACTAATAAATTCCATTAAAATGTTGTTATTTACATGTATAACTATTCTTAATTTAGTTAAACCTACTTAATTACTTATTTAGTTTATTTGAATTGATTGAAGCCTAGTGATTAATAAGGAAATTGAAATTGAACTCTACTTTAATTGGTAAACCATAAATAACATCTAACCAAAAAATTGAACATTTTCGAATGGACAACATCGAGCTTCATAGAATATGAAATCATATTTAAGGGTTTACGATGTGATCTTTTGGTGGAATCATTGAAGTATAATTGTGTGTTAGGTGGGTAGTGATAAAGTGGAGGGAAATAATGTTTGGAAAATCCTTTTAAGGTATAAACAAACTCTTTGTGAGTTCTTCAATTGGTAATCCACATCGGAAAATAATAGGATTTTACAATTTTTACATCGCTACAAAGAGAAAAATGTGTATATGTATTTTTGGCTAAGACCTTTTGAGAACTCTTTGAACTTGGTATAACCTATTTCATGTTGGTGGACCGAGACATCTTTTGATGTTGATAATTTTTAACTTTGAATCCTATCATAACATTGTCTTAGTATTGGTCTTGTTGAAATGTTTGTTATAAAATATTACTTGTTAGAAAATGGATGAGTAGTAAAAGCATATAATAATCTTTCATTTTTGTTACTTATATATTTATAAAAAAATATGTGCGACATAACAAAACATGAAAAAGACACATTAAATGATTGAATATGTATTTTTAAGAAAGATTTAACAAAGTAGAGTGCATCCATAATTTTATTAATTTTTTAACTTTTAAAAGTATTTTTAAATATTTATATACATCAGTTTTTGAAATGTTGTTGCCAACAAAGTGAGACAAACTTATATGCTTGGACCCAAGGGACACATATCTATGTATCTTTTCTCTAGAATTTTTTTGTATTCTAGACACTAGATCTATTGGATTGATTTGTAGATAAAGTATAATTTTTTAGTGGTATATTTTTAATACTTTCTCCATATCAATGATCTTCACTTAATTTCATGTTACATAAACAATGGATACAACTACCTTAGGACTTTAACATGTTCAAACAATTAGAAATGGAATTGTAGTACTTCTTTTTTAAAATCATATGGGTGATACCAATGTGTTTTCAAGTGAACTAAATGTGGGTTATGATCCTCTTTTTGGAAGTCTAGAGGTAGGAGCTAGTGGTTTTTCAATTTTTCTCAAGATAAGTGACAACCGTAAGACGAAACCGATCATGTTTTATTAAAATGACCCTAACACCATAAATGATTGATAATCTTAGGGAGGTTTAGGAATGCGACTTACAAGAGAGTTAAATGATTTCATACAACTCAGTTAAATTTCCTAAGATGTTACATGTTCTTGGGTCATGCAAGTGTTTAGTTTTGTGGTACATTTGGGTGTGGCACTCCATGCATGTAATTATCAAAATATGAGTTTTCTCTCATTTTTTAAATTTTTTTATTGGATGTTGATGTTTTGAGAGTTTACATCAAGGAAATATTTTTCACCTATCATTCAACATTTAATTTTAAAAATATTGAAATGATGAAGGGAAATTTAATGCAAGCAAAAAGGGCAAAAACCATACCTATTAACAGGTGAAGCGGTGCAAGTGTAGAGCTCCATGGGTTAAATTTTTTCTTCGTCGTGCCTTACAGACCACTGAGATCTCAAAAGGAACAAGTAGGGTAAGTTTCATAACAAGTCAGGATGGGTCAAACCACTAACAAAGCACATATCTGAGCAGAATCCTTACACAAGGGAAACTCCTTACAACCGAGCTATGTAAATTTATTTGCATAATGAGATAGTAGAAGCACTACATTGAAAAAACCTGAAATATCATAGAAAATGTGTTAAGTGAGCTCAAAGTAAATGTAAATAATCATTTAGATCCCACTAAAACAACCCATACTGAGTTATACAAGAAGATGTTGATTTGTGAATGGATGAAGAATTGCACCGAGCCACAACCAAGCTAGGCCCACTTAGTGAGTTGTGTTAGTGTAATTTTTTATTCCATTGTCGGTTGTGGTAACTATTTACAACCATCTCTGCTTTGTATTTATCCCCATTTGCTGTGATTGCATAACGTAGAAGATTAATGAATATTATTTGATTATTTCTATTATATCTACCAGGATGTAAAGGTATTTTCTGTCTTGTTCCATTTGACCCTCATACCATCATTGGTATCAGAGTGGGGAGGGTAGAGCCATAAGGAGGAATGCAGAAGGTTGCTGGAGGTGGTTGATGTTGCTTCAGATGCTTGAGGCTTAGACATTGAAGGTGATGTAGCATGGAGAATTGTTGAAAGAGTCATTCTCAGATAGAGGACCTTAACGCAGGTTGAAGGATCAAACTCGCAGAGGAAGAATAACATTTTCTAAATGCAAAAGGAATGATATAAATACAAATGAAGTAGACAAGGCTGACACGCAGTAGGAGGAAGGTATTTGCATAACCATTTCATGCACCAGTTGCTCATAACTATTTTCATTTATTTATATGCCTTTGTTGCACAGTGAATATGTGTTGAAGGATTTTATGTGATCGGAATGAATCAAATTTTATGAAGAATAGTAGATGGATTTAAATTGGAAGAAAGCAATGCAGAGGTTAATGGACTTGATGTTGATGCACTATATGAACCAAGAACAAAAGCAACGCAGAAGAACTTATCATTCCCATGGTAGAATCAAGATGGTTTTCATTGGAGGATTTGTGAGGAAAATTGCTTGTATGACGTCTTGGGAGGTCTCAGAACTAAACCCTCTAAAAATTCTCATTCATCAAGAAAATGCAATTTTTAAGTCGGCATCAAACTGTTCTAATTTAGCACATGCACATTCAATCGAGATTGTTAAAATCCTTAATGCAACTAAGGTTGAGAATGGTACTTAGAAATTTACAAAAAGACTTAATAGCAAGAATAATGGATCTTGTAAAAACTATGTATGATGAGGGAGAAGAGGTTATTATGATAACCATAGTGAAGTAAGTAGAACATAAAACATAAATAGGTGGAGGTGGATAGAGGAAAATGGAGGCAATTTATATTGTGGCGAATAAGGTATTTAGGACATATTCCTCAATTTTTGGTTTGTGTTTATTTCAGTTTCTGTTTTGTTCTGTGTTCTGTTGTTTTGTGATCAGATGCTGAAAATGGATTACTCTAGAGCATAGTTGTTTACCAATGGTTCTTCATTTTGAATTGATCCTTTGAGTGTCGTGCTTCGAAAAGAAGATGGTTCACTTGTGAATACATTCACTTTCAACATGAACCATGTGCAATAAGGTCTAAGTGGCGAGATCCAATCAAGATTCACATTTCAAATTATGGGTGAAAATGACTTAGTCAAGGGCAACATCCAGTGGTAGTGATTTGTTTCCTTTTGTTGAAGATTTGGTAAACGATAATTGGCATGAGTGGCTACAACTAAGAACATGATTGCTATGATTCTTAGAAGTGAATGTGGAATATTTTTCAGTATTGTTTGTTGTTTTCCTATGTTGTTTGGTTGTTCAATAAAGTGTAGATGGTGCATAGTTTCCTATTTGGGACCTTCTAAATTGAAAAGCATCATGGGGAGTAGAAAATAACTGAAAGCAGTGCATGGTACTCGAAGTTGGGTTCATGGTAATCCTGTAAAACCACCGAGGTATCATCCTCTTGGGTTCATGGTACGCCTGTAAAACCACCAAGGTAAAATCCTCTTGGTTTGTGGTAATCCTATAAAACCACCGAGGTGAATAGTCGAAAAGTGCTCCTGTCCCTCTAGGTTTATGGTCAACCTTAGAAAAACCATGTGTATCAAGACCATGTAGGCACATGCTCATGTGAAGACCCTCTTTGCAGTGTTCTCATTAAGGGGGACATCCTGTCATCAGGAAATGTATATTTGTATGAACAATGTAATAAGGGGGGGAATGTTAGCGTAATTTGTTATTCCATTATCGGTTATAGTAATCTATTTACAATTGTCTCTTTTTATTTATCCCCATTTGTTGTGGACTGCATAATGTAGAAGATCAATGAATATTATTTAAATATTTATGTTATATTTTCCAGGATGTAAAGGCATTTTCCAGGATGTAAAGGTATTTTCTATCTTGTTCCATCTCGATCCTCATACCATCAAGTTGTAGACAACATAAAAATCAAGAAATAAACTAAGAAGGGTAATACATAGTGTAATTATTCAATACGATCCCTTTAGATCACATCCTAGGATGGCTAAACCCAAATCTAAAACAATAATAGCTTGAGCTCCACTTCGATTGTGTGTAGGAGTAAAGTATGTCATTCCTCTAATGGACCCTCTCTACTAATTTGGAAATGGAAACTAGAGGGTTTCACACAGAGAAAGAGTGCAAGATAAAAATCTGTAGAGACACACATCAGATAACAGGAAAATATCACAAAGAAGAGCATTTGAATTTGTGTACCCATCTAAAACTTTTATTTTTGTCCCTATTTTTGTGTAAAATATATGCCAGGAGTCTTGTAGAGGCCAAGTATAGGAGGAAATATTATGCCATGTAGGTTTTGATTCATCTATATCAACAATAATGCATCATTATGAAGGACATTTCTTCCGAAGCCTCCAAACATAAACAATAAAGCTAGCAATTGCTTTCCTCCCAAACCTCAATCGCATTCTCTTTTTTTACAGACAAAAAACAAAATGAAGATAGTAAATCTTTTGTTTCACTTCATAAACAATTGAACCCACTTCAAAAATAGATACATATCCAGATCAATCAGTTTACATATGATAAAATGAGGGGATATTAAGGATCCATATTTATCTCCAAGCATAGGGCAGGTTTAACCCATGATGGGACTGAATGAGGATGGCTATTGGCTAGATCTCTGTTTAGCACAATCCCTTGTTATGTTCTATACATTGCAATTGTTTAATTAGTGTTAAATTATAATGTTAACTTGGGTTTCTTTGTGGTTAGGGCCTCGGGATCCCAATAAAGTGCTTGTATTATTCAAGGACAATGATAGGTCCATAGGCCACCTCCATACCTTTTTCATCTGCAAAATCCATCTTATACAAGGAGTGTAACTACAAATGGGCCTATGCCAATGTGTATGAATAATAGAATGTTACGATCGTGTAGACAATACTCGAGTAGGTGAGCTAGGTTTAGAATGCAGTTTGAGTAATATGGAGTGTGATGTGCTAGAGGAAGTAGCTTTTACGAGATGATTTTGCGGGTGATAGAGTGACATCCCTAGATTGGACACGTCTTTGATATGGAGTCTTATAAGTAGTAGTGGCAGTTGGTATAGAACAATCTTTTCTATCGCACAAATGGTACCGTCACATGGTGGTTATTCTATGGGTTGTGGCTCATTTTAATATCTACGATGTGGAAGAGGAAGACCAATATTAGGAGCGTGATCAAAATATTGGAATGGATCACATCATGAAAGATGTTGTACTCAATGATTTCATGTAAGAATTTTATAAAAATATGTACGGTAGAAGGAAAAACTTGCATGGCATGAAGCCATGGCCTACCAAGGAGGTAGTTATAGAAAATTGGGAAATCAACAATGAAAATGACAGAGTGGAAATTCTTTGGACCAAAAGTGCTAGGCATTGTAATGTTACCAAGACATGGATGGAGAGAACCATCATATGTTTGTAGTGAAATACTAGATGGACTAAAGTCACAAGCGGAAAGACCTATAACTTCAAGGAATGACATAGGACACAAGTTAATCTCATATTCATTATCTATCAAAGTGCATTTAACAACTACATTATGAAAGCAAGATATGATATGCAGAGGTAAGTCACTATCAAAATTTTTAACATCAATAAGAAGGATAGACTTGAAAATGAGGTGTAAAGAAAAGGCATCGAAAAATGCTTGATAAACTGAATCGGTGGTTCATGTCAACACGAATGCGGGTAGTAGGAAGAAAATTTTGTACTCCATGTACTAGATCAAGATTGAAAAGCAAGTCTTTAATTGAGATACTCATAATGGCTTGTAATTAATGCATAATCTATAAGCGTGAATGATGGAGTCGTGTTCACTAAAATGATTAACTAAATTTTACTAATTAGTGTAGTATAAAGGGTAGTTAATCTAAGATATGAATAACTGTAATAAAGTAAATAAATGTCATAGAAAAGTATACAAGAAAGCTAAAAATTATGAAAAAGTAAATGCTAACCCTAATATTCAAAAGAGAAGTGTAACACCCACATTTTACACATACAAATATAACACACATAATAAGAGGATAATATTTTTGTTGGCTTACATCGTTTGATACATAACACCAACATAGGATCACTTAGGATAATATATAACACATGAGACATCTATGTAATAATGGACCCATATATATCACATGATAAAACGAAATACAAAACAAAAATGAAAAAGTACTACAATTACCCACTACAATATACCCTTACTCACAGGCACTTCCCACAACACATCATATTTCATGGTGAAATATTTATTCCAATAGTATTTTAATTAGTTGAATATATTTTTGAAGAACATACATACGATGGGACCTTTCGTTCCTCTACAACTAGGTTGTATGTTTTTGTTGAACATTTCACCTATATTGGTTCCTTTGGAATTTTCTCATTTCTCTTATGGAAATAAATTTATACATCATGATTGTGATGAGGAACATATATACACACATGCGTCTTCTAATATTTGACTTAAGGATTTGTTTGAAAGATTCGTGTTCACTTGGTTTAGAACATACTCTCCTTACAAGGAGGAAAATTCATAGGAAGAAAAAAGGAAGGTTACTAGATCAATAGAAAACCTATCCCAAGTTGGTTTCATAGCCTTGTTTAATACTAAAAATACACTCTTTTAATCTTCAAGTTATTATAACCAAATATGTAGGTTAAATAATTAAGTTGTATCATTCTTGATTCACAATCCATTGCTCCAATTAGGAATTCATATCTTCACAATTATATTGCACATGGAAGGGTACATTACACCTGTGTTCCCATTATAGAGATTTTTATTTGAATTAAGTGATGAATTTCACATTTCAAACTACTTTTGTTTCATCATCTTAAGGATTTACTCTCAATAGAAATGGGTTAATTACATGTTTCGGTAATAACTTCTACTTCATGAGTGATCCTAGATTTAATCTTATTTACCCTTTTTACTAAGTACATTTACGTGGCTACTTTTGTCTTGTATTAAAATCATTTTGGAACAAATGTAATTCCTATAACACTTACGTAATACTTAGGGATTCATGACTACAAGGAGTGGTGACCCTATACCTAACAACTTGTTTCACCACTCTTAAAACTCAAGTATTAAAGCATATAACAAGATAACCCAACAACTATATGTTTTTCAAATTTCTTCCAAGGAACTAATTAAATCCTCGTGTGAATAAGCATTATCATTTCCTTTACCAATAAAACCTTAAAAGAGGCTTTATGATCTCCTAACTTCAAAAGCATTCAGGGATGTTATATAAGCTACCCCATATGAGAAACTCATGGTAATCCACTACTATATACTAAGGGACACATTTATCTAAGAGGAATAAAATGGGGTGTAAATGCAAAAACTATAAATTTTACATGTTAAAAAAACTTATAAATTCATATGTACAATCATAGATAATCTTACATCATATCCCCTTTGTCCAATAACATCAAAAGAGGTCACTTGATAAATTACATTTATTAGTGTTTGAGGGGTTCTACACCTTACCATAAGATAAAATTTAAGAAATCGAATGTCCATGTCTTGCAAGGCATTTATGCCACACGAAGCATTCAAGAATAAATTTTATCACTTTCGTTTTAACATTTATATTCGAAGGGTTTCTATTAGATTTAGTTTGTTTATTTAATTTCCAATAAAAATATATCACTTCATTGATAATTTGAATTATCTTAACATATACAGATTTTGTGGTTTGATTGTTAAATGGGAAACTATGTTTTCTTATTTAGTTGTTCTTGTGTGGATCAATTCCATCCTCTTTCACATCATAAAAATATTTAATATGTTGTAAGAAATATCCACGACACTTAAAATGATTAGATCAACATAAACATGGTACTTTCCCAAATGAGGGCAAGTTACAAATTTTCCTTTACAATTAAAAACTTAATAGTGAAATAATGCACAACCTAACTATCTTTGTGGTCCCACCCACTGTTCATTACATTCCACTTCTAATATTATTTAGTCTCTAAAAACAACCATGAGATTTCAAGCTCAACATGTCATCTTGTATGCCATTAAAATGATGTTATGCCTCATACTAAGGAATCTTACACACTTTCATACCTATGTGAATGCTCTCAACTAGGTTTCTAGGGAGGAATACACAAACACATACAATACCTCTATGTCTCTAAGACTACGAAAGATGTTTAGAGCTAGCCTAACTTGGAGCTTACTAGAGAGGGTCATTACATTCAACATAGGTAAATATTTTGAGCTATATGTTTGTTTGGTCACTTTCCGCTCAATATGAAAAACACACAAAAATGTAAGTAGATATTTTTATTTGAATATTAAGTGATTTCCTAAGTCATTGCAAAACTAGCAAATAGGTAAAAACACATGATTTTTAATTACTTGCTAACAATTTTATTGGCACAATCATATCATGATTATGATGAAACTAAACATTTTGAATGACAATATTTGAGTTGCATCCTCCTATATTTATTTTGACACTAAAAGAAGGGTTATTTGACATCATTTTCCAAATCAACGTGATATAATCAAGTTAATTTACTAAATATAATATACACCATTACCACAAAGAGTAACATTCATTAAATAGGGAAAGTAAAACTACGTATGACATAGTACATTTTCCCAATATGTAACACTATCATTTTCATCATGGAAATAATGAAAATAATACATCCTATTCATAAAATATCACTGAAATATTCTAAAAAATTATATTTTCTTAAAATAACATCCAAATAAAAGACACAAGTGTCATTTTTACTACTCCTTTTTTCTCGATACCTACAACCAACATTGCGTCAGTCTTAGGACTAATTATGGAAAACCCTTAAACTAAAACACAAACAAGACATTCATCATTTCAAGTAATTTCAAACAAATCATAGAGAGAGGTGGAGATAAGGAGAAAGAGGATAGATAATTTTCTCACACGTTTATTTACATTTTTTCAAGAGAGAGAGTAGGGAAAGAGAGAGAGACTATAAAACATTTTCTTTGTTATCCACAATATTTTGACCGTTTGTCAATTCATATGCATTTTCAATGTATTTGAAACTCTTATGCATTTTAGTTCATTCATGTTTCCAGAAAAACTAAAATTTCATACTTATATTAAGAGATAGAGAGAGGGAGGAGAGAAAGAACACTTTAAATTGAAAAAACCTTTCATACAAAGTAATTGATTTAATGATACTCTACACACATCGTAACACTATAAAAAGGGTGTATAAGTAATTTATAGAACCGATGGGATCCTAAGAAGGAATTTCTATCTAAAGTTGTGAGTGTGAAAACACTAACCAAATCAACTAAAGCGCTTAGAGTATGGTTTCCAAAACCACTCATTTTACACTAAAACATAAATTTCATCGATTTCTACCTACTACGGCTTCATGGAATTCAATTACATCAATAAATGTTTAATTTAAGAAGGTGACTTTGAGACCAATTATCATAAACACATCCAACACTTATGTTGTACGATGACCAGTGTGTTGGTATCCAAATTGATTCTCCCTTGGAAACCGAGCAACATCACATATTTAACAAGATACTCAAAGACAAATGAATCATAATTTGTTTTATAACCGGGGAAGTGATTCAACTAGATCTTTGTCACTTGTGTGTTAGAGAAATGGATAACACCATATAAAAGGATTTGATTTATCCTCACTACTTTAGGTCGTGCCTTTGGACTAGGGTGAGAGGACCCGTTTTGTAACCTCTGTTGGTGAAGGACATGAAGATATCCTTCTATGCACAATTTTCAGGGGAACCTTGAGAAAATATTATCAATACGCCACAATTTAACTCTCACAAAATGTCACTTCTAAAGAATGGGGATATTTTCTGAACAAGGTTCAGGTTACTAAAGACACTTAAAACCTACTTGCTTCTGTATATTTTAGCAAAGTATAATTAGTTTGTTTGTGGATACACAACACAAATAGGGGTAATTCGGGTAGGATTCATGGATATATGAAATTTTTGTGGGGATTAAGCAAGATGAAGATGATTTCACCAAATATTTGAGAACCTTTACAACAATTGGAAGATTCATAAAAGAAAACTTTAGAAGAGCAAAATATTCCTTCAACCGAGAAGGTGTCCATCAATGGAGCCCCGGATATCTATGATTTCACAATATATTTATGAATTAAACATAAAGCCTTGACCTAAATACTCAATTAAATATTAACAACCCCGGTTCCTCATGCCTAAGATACACACAAAGTCTTACAGACAATATTTATCAACCAAATGACAATAAAGTGATTTTAAATTGTTTATCTCATTACAGGATGAAGGCTCTTCTCATAATGAAATTGCAAATGCCACTAAACTATCACAAGGATGAGATCCTATGTGATTCGGATGGATTTTACTATAAGATTACAAAAACAACATCAAAACCATTTAAAAACATTCTAAAATAAATGAAGACATAATTTTTCCAAAGATCAACATAGATTAATTCGAGATCTATTAGATTTATCAGCAAGAAAAAGTTTATTGAACAGTCTCATAGTTTTTCAATGGCTATACTGATTCTACAACCATCTTGAAGCGATCATCTTTAAAACATAATAGATTAAAAGGTTTATCAGATGGTCTCTCAGGAAGATGGGATTTCTCAAATTTTCTCGTAAGAATTAAAACCCCGACCACTTGCAAGAGTATCCTCATTGCATTTATACAATTCAATTGCTCACTCATCCCAAATTTCCCCCCCAAAAATAAGAATATCCAAGGAATTATTTTGCTTGTTACCAATTTGTCCTAGAAAGTGATGTTTAATAAATTTACACCCAAAGCTACTAGGTGGAAAAATCATGAACTGATGATGTTTCTCAAACCCTCAACCATGACTGGGATGCCTTGCCATAAATTTTTAACAATCATCCTAATCATTCTTTTATTATGTCATGAGAGAAATTTCCTTTTAATAATTTTGAGGTGGCTTTGTATAGCTAGATCTAACAAGTAATCCTTTTCACCCTCAAGAATACACCTTAAGAAATGAGTTTCCTCTCATGGATGCCTACATTCGTGCCTCTTAGAAATGAGTGTCCACAAATGGATTATTCCATATACTTGCACTATGAGTCTGAGTTAGCCAAGTGAAAAGAAGAGTCAATGGAAACCTCCACATGTCTCTTCAGGCCATGTTTGATATGGTACCCAAAAGCAGATACCCTAAACAAACACAAGTGCACCACATGTCCAAGGCCTTTAGAAAGTTGCTTGAGAAGTTGAATTATAGAGAGGAGCCAGCGGAAGCCTCCACATGTCTCCTTGGCGTAACTGCGAAGGTAGGACCCACAGGTGGATACTCAAATGAGTGCAGGCCCTCCACACATTCAAGGTTTGACAAAGTTGTATCGATCGCTTGAACAAAAGTTTAAGTATGGGCAGGGCAAGCTAAATCCTCCATGTGACTCTTTGGTGCAATTTTAAAGGTCAAACCGAGAGGCAAATTTTCAAATGAGCGCAAACCCTCCACGTGGACAAGATTTGAGTTTGAAGTGGGCCGAGAGGTTCAAAATGCCCGATGACCCACCTCTCCACTTCTAATTTTTAATGTGGGCCCCATCGGAATTGTGGATTATTTCATAACTTTGGTCCCTCGTACAAAAATGCAAAAACTTCAAAATGTTCCGCTGACCCACTTCCCTTCTTATAACTTGAAAAACAACCATGTTTCCTTCTTCGGGGTCAAAGTAATACTTTTGCCATGCCGCTTCATGTTTGTTGAACAACCAATTAGATGTTATCAGGGAGATAGGGAAAATTTGGTATTTTTTACAAATATGAAAAAATTGAAAAGTTTCACCAAAAAGACCCTTTGGATCACATCTAATCAGAAAGGACCATGTTTCCATAGATGTTTGGACAAAATTGACAAGGAAAAAACAAGCTGTGGAAAAATAGAAGGAAGGGGAAACCTCGAATTCATGCCTAAATTACAAATTCTTTCTCATGGACAGAGAAACAAAAACAATATCTGGACTCAATGTGATCCTTGACCAAAGGAAAGGATTTACCATGGCAACCAAATGAAGGAGAAATCCTTCACGCATCAATACAGGGAGACATAGAAAACTTCAAACCATGTGGTTTGAGAATTTTTGAACGAATAGGGAAAGATTAAATTGAGCACCAAAATCAGCTTCAACTCGAGGATGGGACTCTCTGTGAGTGCAACAAGAACACCAAACCATTTTCAAATAATCCATTGGGAAATGGAGTCAAGAACAAGCTTGCAGAGCAGAAAGATAATAACCAAATCCCCCAAGACGAACTAAGAAACCAACAAAAATTGGTCACCAGGGACAAGGACAAACCAAAATAGAAAAAATGAAAACAAAGAAAAAACAAAACACTATACATTGTACAATGGTGCGTGTCTTGTTTCTAAAAATCAGTTAAGGAAATGTTTCAAGTGCCTGCCATTAATAGGAAACTCAAGCAATTCCCCATCTAATTATTTTAGGAAAAGGTGTGCTCTCCAATCCGAAGGTCAATAGAATAAGGGCCCATCCATAATGCATCAAACTTTCCATGCTTTCCCTTATCCTCATGTCTGCTATCCCATAGTAGCACCAAATATCCCACACTGAAAGCTCTTGGATTCACCTTTTTATCAAATAGCTTCTTCAATTTCTCCCTGAACTTCACATGTCTTTGGTGGGACTCTCTTCTCTTCTCATCCAATTCCATAATTTGATTTATACGAGCATCATAGGAATTGACCTCCTGGTCCTCTAATTGTTGGAAAAATTGGTAAGAAGATAATTGCATATGCAGGGGAAGTAGGGCTTGAGTTCCATATACCAATTCAAATGGGATTTTTCTAGTATCCCTTTTAACAGTGATTCTATCAGCCCAAACAACAAATTTCAATTTCTCACCCCACTTTCATTTGTTTAACTCCAAGGTTCTCCTGATTATCTTCAACAGATTCTTATTACTTGATTATGCTTGTCCATTTCCTTGGGGATTGTAATTGGAAGCATATGCATATTCATGACACATGGCTACCAAAGGTTTAGCTCAAAATCTCATAGCATTGTCAGCAACTATCTTAGTAGGTACTCCAAACCTGTAGATTATATGATTTAAAATGAAGTCCATGACAATTTGGTGAGTTTCTTTCTTGGTGGGGATTTCCTCCACCCACTTGGTGAAGTAATCAGTAGCCACTAATATCCACTTGTGGCCTACACTTGAAGAATCTGAAATCTCACCAATGAAGTCCATTCCCAATGCTTAAATGGGGCTTCAATTGATACAAGTTGTAAAGGGATGGAGCTTAAAGCTTTTAATCTTCCTGAAAAATGCTGACAACTCTCACACTTTCTTACCAGTAGAGTTGTGTCTTTAAAAAGAGTTGGCCACCAGTAACCAACCCTTAAGATTTTATGAGTTGTGACTCTTCCTACAAAATTCCCCCTCAAACTTCTCATGGAAATCATCAATTATTTTTGGGGCTTCATCTTCAGTGATACATCTCAAAAGAACTCCCTCAGGGTTCTTCCAAGCTAACCCATAATCAGTGATGATGTATTTCTAGGAGGCTAACTTAAGTGCTCTTTTTTTATTCTTACTTAAATACTTAGGGCACTATAGATGTTTGAGATAAAAAATAATATCCTTGTACCATTCAAAATTTATCAAATTTTCAAGGATATTCAACCTTTCTTCTTCAACTTCATTTACCTCAACTGTTTGTAGGTTTCTCTCTGCCATAAGCTTTGCTAGGCCCAGACCTCTAACCAATTTTGTAGTTTGGATATCCATGTCATATTCTTGCAACTTATTTACCCATCGGCATCTTTTTCTTGAAATTTCCATCTCTGATAGGATATCCTTAACCATGGTATGGGGAACATAAGCAATGAATTTAGAACTCAAAATATAGGGCCTGAAGATTTTTGTGGCTCTAACCAAAGAAAAAGCATGTTTCTCCATGATAGTATACTTCAGTTCTGCCCCTTGTAGTGCTTTACTAAAGAAATAAATTGACCTTTCAGCTCCTTCATCATCCTTTTGTAACAGGACAGATGCAATGGTATTCTATGAAGCAAAGGAAAACATTTGGAAAGCCTTTTTATAATCAGAGAGCTACTAAAACAAGGGCATTCTTCAATGATTCCTTAATCCCAGTAAAGGCTTGAATAACTACTTCTTCCCATTTGATACTCTGATCCTTCTTCAACATATTAGTGATTGGGATAGTCAATTTAGCAAAGTTGGAAATAAACCTCCTAATAAAATTTATCTACCCAAAAAGGATTGAATTCCCTTTTTGGTTCTTGGAATAGGAACTTTGTTAATGGCTTCCACTCTCTCAGGATCAATCATGACTCCTTTTGACACAATGTGTCCAAGAAAATTTTCCTTTTGAACCCCAAAATGAAATTTCTTAGGGTTCAATGAGATACCATATTCCCTACATCTTATCAACATTTTTTCTAAATGTTGCAGGTGATCATTTCTCTTCCTAGAGAAAACTGTCACATCATCCTAATACACAACAATGAAGTCATTTATATATCCTGAGAATGCTACATCCATTGCTCTTTGAAAATTAGCTCCAACATTCATCAGGCCAAACGAAATCCTTACATACACATAAGTACCCCATGGGGTAGTGAAAGTAGTTTTGATTCTTTTTATTGCTTCACAACTACCTAGTTATACCAGAAAAACCATCCAAAGTAGATAAAAATTTTGAACCTATAACTAACTATAACATGTTATCCATATTTGGCAAGGGATAGTTATCCTTAAATGATTCCTTATTTAACTTTGTGTTATCTCAATTCTACCCTCATAAAAATTGGATCGAACACGACCCTCGTGCGATAGAAATTAAAGGGATAGTTCCATCGTATGAGCCTACATTTCAACTATGAAAATCAAATTATAGGTAGGCTCTACAATGGAATAGTAGGGTTGGGGAAGAGAAAAAAAGTGTGAAAGAAAACTAGAGGCTCAAAGGGGAGAAATGGAGAAAGACTTGAAGTCTTGAGCTCTACAAATTACTCAGAGCAAGCTCAAAATGGCTAAGTATGGAAGAATCGTGGAAGCTTCCACATACCTCATCAGCGCTTCTACAAAGGTTAAACCCAAAAGAAGTCCCCAAACAAGTGTTGAGATTCCACGTGTTCCAGGCCCAAAAAGGGCAGAGCCGACCATTGAAAATTCTCGAACAAGTGGAAAGAACCATGTTTCATCTCGGTGCAATTTCAAGATGCGAGCCCAAGGCGAGAGACTCAAACTTAATAACCCTCCATGTGGCCAAGGTTCAATGGAAGTCAAATGGGAAGCATGCCCAAATTGGTTAAGTATAAAAGTGTAGGTAGAATTCATAATGTGTCAGCCTAGCACAACTTCAAAAGTAAAATCCAAAAGTGGTCCCCAAATGCGTGCCAGCCCTCCACGTGGCCAAGCTCCAAGTCAAAGCGGGAAGGCGGGTCGTCGGAGGTAATTTTAACTTTTTGTCCTCATTTACAAAAGATATTAAGTATAAGAATAAGCTACGCCTCTGACGATGCCTAAGAAGCCACGTGTCAGGCCTAAATTACATGCGGACTGATGGGCCTTGGAGTGATTTTTTGCCCCAAATGAAAAATGTGGACCGATAGACCCAAAAATGGTTTTTTGGCAAAAGATGAATTGTAGGGCTGCAGGGCATTTTTTATCATTTTGTATTTTTGGTGCCAAAAGGTGTAAAGTAAGTTTCGGTCCCACTTAACCTTTTTTACTAACTGGTTTTCACCATTTTTGTATGGACCCGACTCAAACATTCAAATGGACATATCTTTCGACCCAGTGCCCAAAATTCAACAAATTTGGCACCATTGGAAAGGTTTCGACCTCATCTACACCATGGAAACCTGAAACTTTAATTTTGATGAGGTTAGGTGGGTGAAAATGGGAAAACATCTTGTAGGCCATTAATGTATAATCTGATTGCTTCAATAACTAGATCAAATCGATTCGATCCATCGTTCTTCCTTCTTCAACATGTAGAAAAGACATAGAGTGACAAACTTGAAAAATTGTGGGAAGATTTGTAGGGGCATTGATGGCCATTAGCTGAGCTCCAAATTAGTTTTTCCCACCTCTCTACTTCTTCTCTCTATGTAGCATCTATAAAATAAGGAGTTAGGCTCATTATAAAGGGTTGGACATTTATGTTTTATACCTTCCCTTCCTCCCTTGTCTGTAAGAGAATTTGTGGAGCTTTCGAACCTCCCATTCGATTTGTAATTCCAAGTTTTTCCTCTTGGCTAAAATAATGTAGTGTATCAAATATGGATTAATAATATATGTTTGTGGATGATTCTCAACCCTCTCATGTGTTTATTTTAGTCTTCGATTTCACATTATAGTATGGTTATTAGTGCATGGTAGTTGTATTACATTTCTATGTTGTATGTTAAATTAAAAAATGGGTGTCTAACATTCCTTTGGTGCATCACCTTGTTACCTTAGGTTTATTTTCTCATATATTCTCAACACCATCTCCTTGGTAAGATAGAGTAGGTTTTAGAATAGATCCT
>CM031238.1:213542990-213729977 GCA_018340775.1 Taxus wallichiana var. yunnanensis | reverse complement strand
TTTATTTTATAACCACATGCGTTATCCCATGAAACCCCGTTCTAGCATTACAAATTTAGTATTAGTTGGATTGTCATAACAAGTGGAAGGTGGGGGCTATACACTCAAAAAAATTAATTAAAGAAAAACATGAGAGAGCTTGCCTTGCATTTCTAAAAAGGTCTCAAACATGATCAATTATTTTCCCATGCACTCCCATCCTTTGCCAAAAATGTGTGCATTGGAATAGGTTATGGACGTCCAGGAAGGCATAAAGATAGAGGAATTTTGTCATGGGTCTGAAGTTACAAGTGCTCTGCAGTAGACTCAGGTGCTCTAGTAGATATATATGCAAAATATGGAAGCATGAATTTGGAATATGAAATGTTGCGAGTAAATGTGGCATGAATTGCTATGATTGTAGGAAACCAAACCATAATGAAGGAGGAACATGATTTTATCAAATGTTGTAGTTACAACTGCTCTTGTAGGTATGTATGCAAAATGTTGAAGCATGCACTTGGCATGTGAAATTTTTGAATGAATTCCCAAAAGAAATGTGTCCTTGTGGACTGTAATGGCCACATGATATGCTCAAAATGGGTTTGTTGAAAAGGATTACAAAATTTTAATCATATACAACTAGAAGGTGTAAATCCAAATTCCATGCGCTTTGCATGCATCCTCCCATCCTATGTCAAAATGGGATTTTTCTTGTTTGTGCTTTACTCCTTTGTTATATATTTATCAAGCAATGAATCTGAACTGAAATATTCAAAACAAGGTGATTTGGATGAGGGAATAATGTCTAGTTGGTAATTTCCACACCAGGTTTTGAGCCAAGTGTAAAAATTTATTTTTAACTTGAAATAGATATGCTAGTTGATTCTAGATACAATATGGGTGCATGTGTGAACATTGATGATGCAAATAATCATATATTTTGACTGGTTTTAATGAATGATTGGAGTGCAAGAGATATATAGACATGGGAAGCTCAACCTCTTGGACCATTTTTAGGAAATAACTTTGGAACAATCATCTCACCTTGGATCGTCACTCTAGAGGCATTAGAACCTTTCACTTATAAAGCTCCAACTTGGGATAGCACTTGTGTATTGTATTAAGGAGGGGAGCAATAGTTACCAGCTACATGGAGAAAATGTTGCTTCTATCAAAATGTAGAAGAGGACCGAGGACAAGGAGAGGACCGAGGATAGGGAAGGGCTTCATGTGGAAGCATTCGCCAAAAGCCCAAAGAAATTGGGTCTCTTTGAAAAAATCTGAGCGTGTAAGCTTTTGTTTTATTTTTTTTATCCTCACATGTTGGGGAATAAGAGAGGTCAATACCTTATCAACATGAGTTATTATTTTAGAAGAAAGACCAAAATAAATCATTATGTGTATAAGGATGTAATTTGGCTTCATTGTTGGATGGTTGGCATGTTGGGTTAAGCCATGGAGAGAGGGAAATGGTTTAGCACTGAATAAAATTGGAGTCCTCTTAGTATCAGCTATGATACCTTGATCCACTTCTTTGACGAGATGAGTTGGACATTGCAATATTGACAACCATTTGACCTTGGTAGCTTGTGCGCATTGTGCTTGTTTAGAGCCATTTTGGACGATTCATTGTCCCTCATGCATGGTCTCCTTACCTTGTATTTTATAATTTTTGGATTATTTTGTTCTACATTGTAGTTTCATAGAAATAATAAACCATTGGATAAGTGTACAGTTGAGTATTTTAATTAGAATCTTAGTATGAAACAATTAAATTCTACCTGGTCATCTATGCTACTGGTTTACAAAATGAGCGTTAAACATGTCTTTACCACAACCTTGTACGTGCTAGAATCACAATATCAAAATTACGTTCTCATATTCATTAGTTTTGTGCGAGATCTATATGAGTTAACTAAAACAACCATTTTATCTTCATTGTAAAGTTAGAAAAATGTTATTTCTAGAGACTTGCAAAACAACACTGAGCCCCATAAAAGAGATTTCATGTGTTGTTTGTGTTCCTTATTATGTGGAGAGCAACGCCAAGAATGAGCTCAACCTCGTTTTACCATTTGTGTTCTCTTTTTTTCTCCTCTAGAGCCTTGTTACCTGTTTTGTACTTTTAGGAAGTGTTAAACCGAAAAGTTGGATTTCGTTTTGGCTTACCATTTGAACCCTGAGAAACGAAATTTTTTCCACCTTCACAAACCTCTAGTATTTTTACTAGAAATTTTCTGAAACCATCAGTTTGGGGAAAACAATCTTCTTGATAGTTTGGAAAATGAATTTTGTAGGCCTGGGTTGTTGTTTGACTAGGTCGAGGCCGGCTTGACTATGATTGGTGGCTCCGGAAAATGAATCATCGATTGCAAGCCATTTTCCATTTCTTAGTTTCATCAACTCTAACGTATTCTCTATATATAGGAGGGAATGTAGGAATCTTCCCATGGAGAGTCCAACCATCGAAAGTCAGTTTTTAGATGAGGGTTCTTAGCCCTCGAGCTAAAATTGGTTGTTTGCAATTTTCCTAATTATGACCGTAGCACCTGGAAAACTAGTCGTCAATCGTACCATTGTTTTCTAGTTCTGAATTCTTTCGATTCCTGTGAACTATGGATATATAGGTGGACACGTAGGAATTCTCCCATTATGAATTTTCTTATTGGAAGAAAAATTTTAAATGCACTTTCTTAGCCTCTAAGCTAAAATTGGATGTTTTTGCAATTAGCAGGAAAATGTAAAATAAAGTCATAGGACCCTATTCAAGTTAGCAAATCACCATGGAAACTTGTTTACACTTGTAAATAACTATTTGAAACTCTATCTTGTGGCTTGGTATGTGAAATTTGACTTTTGGGAAAATAGTGTTTCTCTCTCTTCCTAATCTCTTTCTCTCTCCTCCCTTAGTTAAGAAATGAAATGAAATGAAATGAACATGTGCCCCAACCCTCTCTATTTTTGTTTTTATTATTATTAAAATTCAAATGGAAAACTAATAACATTAACTATGCTAGATCTAGGTGGATTTCATGTCAGCGATTTATCATTGATTTCATGCTCACATGGTTTTTTAGGATGCAAGTAAGATGGCGAAACAACATGGTTGGGATTCATTGTATATTATTGTAATTCATGTATGTTAATGAATTTTTTTATGTATTTCTATTTTACAAGTAAAGACTTATTATTAAAATTTGGAAATATGAATGAGATACTAGACTTAGGGGTGCTTTGGGAAATGTATCTTTAACTACGGTGTTTTTTTATTTAGATTTACATATGGTTAAATAAACTCGAGGGGATTTGATATATATGTTAAGTGAAATTATAAAAGATAGTCCAACATTTTGCAAATTATTAAAAAAATTTAACGAAGTTTTATAATATTTTTAAGATGATTCCAAAACATGGGTGTTATTTGATTCCAAAATTTGTATCGTAAAATTTGATAAATGTGTTAAATGAAATTGAAATTAATAGTTTATATTGAAATTCCGATTGTTCAATTGATGATTAAATAGTTGGTGTGTTGCTTTTCTCACCTTAAAATGTAGTAAAGATATTTAAATGAAACCATCCACCCTATTTTAAACTTCGTGTATAACTACTCTTCATGTTCGATTTGTTGTAGCATAGAAAACTGAAACCTAAGGACGAACTTAAATCCTTACGCTGATGACACCTCCTAGATTAAGTAAATAATATCCCTAGATTGATTTTATCCCCATATCCTATATGTTCAGCGACATCATCCTAAACCTATTAGTTAAGAATGACATGTTCAAACATGATCTAGAGTATGTGGTTCCCTTCCATGATAATTAATAGTGTGTGGAGTAAGGACAATGTGTTCTCTTAACATAGTATGAGCTTTGGAACCAACATTGAACATAGTATAAAATCCTCTTCGAACGACTCACATTTTTGGTCGCGTAGACCACTAACTAACCTTAGAAGTCACTATTAGGAGTTGGGATCATAAATGAAGTCAATACCCAATCTCAATTATCGTTTGTGTTTTATAGTTCAATACTATGAGTTAATTATGAAACTTGCCAACATTTTAGTGTATGCCTAGTTTGTCAAAACATAACCATAGGAGGGTGTGTTGTCGAGAAAGGTGCAATTTACATCATTCTCATATCATGTTTAAACCATCTTTTGGTTATAAATAGGACCCACTTTGTGTAAACTCTAATGTGAAACTTAACCCTTTTAAGAATGTACTACTCTGTCTTGGTCTCTAACTTATCCTAAGATGTAGTGGATGTATGATGTGAAAATGTGATCATGTTATTAAAGATAAATCCCTTTAGACAGGGACTAGCGGTCTCATGAGGATTCAAATGCCCCATTTGCAAAAAGGTTATAAAATTTAGAACAAAAAGGCACATGAACTTAGTCAGGGAAATCACTATTGAGTTGGAAGGAAACAATACTCAGAAAACCTAATCTAGAAACAATGTAAGGAAGTATGTTGCCATGATAAGTTCCTTCGAATCCTTAACTAACTATCAGAACATAACTATAATAAAACTATAATTGATGCTTGTCCTTGGGAAGTGTGATCGTGAGATGTTATTCCATGGGTTAAGTGAAACATGATCTTCATTGTAATGTGAATAAACCCTCTCGCTATGGATAAAGAACCTAATTTCTTATAATACTTATTGTGTACTAACTCAATTATAAATTTATAAATGAATGAAATAAACTTGACCCTAAATCCTTAAACAAAAATAATTTAACTTCACATCCTTTGGACTTACACTTGTTTTGTTGTGTAATGAGGTACGAAATAAGATCAAGATTCATGCCCTTAAGAGCGGATACTAGCGATAAGACCTAGTATCTCTGTGTGTGTATAAATAGCCTTATGTGCAACTAATTACCATGTTGGCAAATGAGTGAATTAAACAAGTAATTTATATAATGTAGATGACCCTTATTCAATGAGATACACCAAAAGTTAAACCTTAAGAAATATAAAGGAAATCTAGAAAAAGGAAAAATGACTAATATTATGGACATTGTTATAGTTTAATTTAGTATGATGTTAGATGTTAGATCATGGTTTATTGTGGACTTTGATTCAAATATGGTGCATGATGACTATTAGAGACATTTTAGATATTGATGTGGATATATTGTTTGACATGGTTATATTATAGATGTTGACTGGACTTGTGATATTTGGATATTTTGAGTAGACCTAGAAAATGAGAATTGAATTAAAATTGATGATGAGATAGTTGTGGATGAAATTGTAAGTGATACTATTGATTGTCTTGATGATTGTTATGATTCACATATATGTCGATGATCTTAAAATTATATTTATATTCATTTGGATGTTCTAATATGGCCATGAGGCCAAAGGAGGTATTTGTATTTTGTAGGTTTAAAATATCACAACAAACATCGAGGGATTGGAGACCAACCACTTTGGAATTCTAGATGAATTCAACAAGGTCACCATGGCAAACTATATTGTATTGTTTGTGTGTGTTTGATTGTGTTAGGGATTCCCATGGGGGGTCACTTTTAAATGTGACCAAGGGGTTTTATGTATTTTCTTTTATTTGGTTCCTTTGTTAATGTTTGCATGTGTTTATTTTGTGGTGCTTTGACCCCTTTCATTATTTATTAAATGGTGTGTAATATTGTGAGTAATCTTGTTGTTAAGTTAATTAATTAAAATATGTCATAAGAAAGTAATTAATAGAGTTTTGGCCTTGAATTAAAGTGTTGTAAGAAATGTGTAAGAAATGTGTAAGGGATATGTAAGTTTATTTTAGAGTATGAAACACTCCACCTTCTTGGAAATTGAATTTGTCCTTGGAAGCTGATTTTGGAGGCTTGTGGGACAAGTTAAACTTGTCCCATACCTCTTAAATTTATTTACCAACCTTGCCTATGGTTGGAGGGTTAAATTTAGACCTTCTTTGTGCATTTTTGTAAGTCAAGATGAATGTTTTAATTGCACTTTCTTACATATTTTTAATTTCAGTCCTTATGGGGTGTGGGCTTGTCTTGGAGTGTGTAAGTAAGTTGTCATATTATTCACCCACCTATTTATTGTGCCTTGGAGATTGAAGTTGACTTATGAGTTGGAGTTGAGGATGTGTGATGTGGCATCCCACTTGGATCCACCTCATCCTCTTCTCTTCCCTCTCTATATATTGGAATTCCTTAGCTTGTTTTGGGGGGTTGCTTCACTTTTGCATACTTCATTGGGGTGAATTCTTTTTGTTTTTGAGCTCTTGCTTTTGGAGAAAGTTTGCAGACTTTTTATAGGCTTGTGTTTGTTGATCTTGGGTTGTTTTGCATTGGAAAGCTTGTTGTTTGGAACTTGGAACAAACTCCATTATGGAGAGGTAAGAGCTTGGCTCTTGAAATGCTCTTCTTTTTTTTTGTGAAAATGTTATTGTTGTGAATGTTTTGGCATGTGTGTGGGTTGTTTTGGGTAGATGGCCTAGGGATGGTGTAGGAGAAGACTATGGGGTATTTTTGTGGGAGGCATAAGTGTTTTGGGGAGGTATAAGTGTGGAGGGAGTTGGGATTTGGGTTCCACCTTACAAAGAAATAGCTTGCATTTCTTTACTCGTTATGGGGTGCCATAAGAGGTTGGGGAGGCATAAGGAAATGTGAGGAATAAGGGGTACTTGGGGAGGCATAAGGGCATGTCAGGGATTTGAAAGATATATATATATATATATATATATATATATATATATATATATATATATATATATATATATATTTGGTGGTTTTTCTCAGGTGGTGATACCCATTTCCCCTTGGGAGGCATAAGCAACATCCCCCATAGTTTCTTGCTCCTTTGGCTTGCATGAGGAAGCTTGAGTGTTGTTTGTTGTCTTTTATCGTGGTTGAAAAACTAAGTTTTATTTTGGACTGTGTTTTAAATGTGAAATTGCATGTGTGTTGTGGAAGCCTATTGTTGCCATGAGTTGAAACACATTTCTTATTGCATTGTGGTTGGGGCTCGGGGCCAATGAAGAAGGATGGCTTCTCCTTTTCATTGGATGTCTTGGTTGGGTGGAGAGCATTGCCTTTCCCCTACCTTTGTTGTGATCAAATGGAAATAAAGAAAATGGAGGATATCATCATGTTGTTATTTGGAGCAAGAAAAAAAAGACAAGTTTTGATTCATTCCTTGTTGAGATTATTTCTTATTGTAAACTTTTTTCCCACTTGAAGTGGATGACCTTGTACATTATTTGTGATGGAAAGATGTTTTGTATTGGCTATGAAATTTGTAATTTGAAATGTGAAAGAGATATACTCTGTTTTCTACTTTTGAAAGAATGTGAAAGAAATTGTATTTTGTCATTAAAATTGAGGAGGAATGAAAAGAAGAAGTGTAAAGGTAGGTATTTTTTGAATCAATAAAATATTGTATTAATTTTCTCAAATGACATTATTAGGTATTGAAATCGGATTGTTGAATGTATTTTGAAATTCTGATTGGAAAGATAAAAAGGTGAATATGTATGGAGAAATGTCATAATGCTCTGTTCTTTAGAAATGAATGTTTTAGAAATCATAATCATAATTTGGAAAATTTGAATACTTTGATTTGAATCAACTTAATGTGTTAGATTAGATCGGAATGAATTCTAATACTTAGAAGATGATAAATGGAAAATAGATCTTTTCGAATTTGATCTTTGTTAGATGTTTTCAAAACTACAAAATATTAATTAGAAAATGTACAAGATGACTCTGTAAACTATAGAAGACAAATGAAATGACAAATTGAACCTAATATGATCAAAAATGATCTCAATTAGACCTTAACACTTAAGAAATTATTATAGAATCTTTCAAATTGGGAAAAGGAAAAATTGCAGACATCTTGTTGTATAAAAATTGGTAATTTGGAATTGCAAATCAATCAAACAAATTAACCCTCACAATCCAACCTAAATTCCTCCAAGTGCAATCCTCCATGTCTGTTGACATGTTGAGAAAGAAAGAATGTCAAAATTGAACAAAATTTTATAAGTTAAAAATACCAGTTCACATTTTAGAAGCCTGTAGAAACGTTTTTCAAAATTACCCTTCAAAATTTATCAAAATTAAAATTTTATGCTTCTTGAGAAAATAGGACTTTAGATATTTCCAAAAAGTCCTCATTTTCCCAAAATGAGTCCCCATCAAAAGTTATGGCCTTTTGAAGTTTTACTTCATTTGGCTTCAAAAAATAATCTAACTGTCAAATTTAAGTGAATAAAATATTCTTGGGCGGACCCATGGGCTAAAACTTTCTTTTTCACTTTTTTCCCAAAAAGTGCAAAGTCATGAAGTTTCCACCACTCCGCTAACCCGCAAGCCTTCATTTTTGACTAAAATTAATCTAAGTTCAAAAAAGGAAAATTTGAAATTTTCCCCCACGGCCCCGCCCTTCACTTTTGGAAACATTTTTGGTGCGGCGGGATGCTTGGATCAATTTTAACTTTCATCTTAAAAAAATTTTGGAAAAAATTCCTACTTTTCTCCGTGGCCCCACATCCCCTGCCCTTGCCTTGAAAATCACTTCATAAGGTGCAGTGGAGGAGTGGATCTTTCTAAAACTTAACTTTTAAAATTTTTGGGAAAATTTCTAAAAGTTTCTCCGCTGCCCGCCAACACACCAACCAATGAGATCCTGACACGTGGCATCATCGCGATATGGAGAGCACGGGTTAATTTTATCTTTGCGCTTTTTATCACAAAAGTATTAAATTCTTAAGTTTCCCCACAAGTTTGTTTCTCCGCACGAATCAAGGCTTAACACGTGGCATCTTGGGGCGGAGGAGGCATGATCATTTTAATCCCTTAACGTTTTCGGAAAAAGACTTAATGTCTTAAGTCTTTCCGGTGAAATTAGGTGACACCGCCTTCGCCGAGGCTTGGAAATGCTGACACGTGTCCCTTATGGGCTCTTTTTCCGCTGGGGCCCAGTGCTAAAATTCTCCTCCCCTCCCACCGGCGCCATGGGAAAAATTTTTTCCTTCCCCCCCCGCCATGGGTGCTCACTGGGAAGAAAATTTTCCCATTTTTGCCCAAGGGAGCTAAGGGAAAATTTTCTTCCCCAAGCCCGCAAGCCCGCCTTTGGGAAAATTTTCTTCCAAAGGTCCGCCTTTCGAAAACCTTCCCAAGGTCCGGCCCATAACTTGAGTTTTACAAAGAGTTAGGAGGACTTCCTTATATCACTGGAAAGGTGAGAAATTTCCTATCTAATGGGAATGTTTTTAGAAGGTTTCAAGTGCATTAATTTTGAGAAAAACTAGGTTGAATCTCTTAAGCCTGTCAGGGGGTGGGAGAGTAAGAAATTGCCCTCTTAACCTTAATGATTATTCTAACCCTTAGTTTTGACCTGTAAATTTAATAATTATTGTAATGGGAAAATTATGAGCTAAGATTTTATTTGGCCTTGAAACCTTGCTTGTGGCATAAACTGTTTGTTTTGTAACCTAGTAGTGTAGACATTTTAAAAAAAAAAAAATTATCCCATAATTTTTTTTGACTAATCCTAGGTTGTTCTTGGGTCTCAAGTGGGTTGTTTTAGTAGGCATTACACTTGGTATAGAGAGCATGGGTTCAAAAGCTTGGACCCTTGGGCACACTAGAAAACTTGAGACATGAACATTTAAACTTAGTACAATATTAAACCACACTTTTAAAATCTAGAAAACAACCTTGTTTGAAATTACATATTTTAGTAGACATGGAAAACTAAATAAAACTTAGAAAGATGAACTAACTCTGCCTTTAATTGTGTAGGAGGAGGTGAAGATGGGATGAGGGGTATTTTCACATAGACTTAGGCTTACCACCACCGGATCATGTTAGAAGCAGCTATCCATACCACAGATTTTAGACACTCCAAGATGTTAATGTCACTCTACGCGGAGGGACCCGGGGCACACATTTGATCTAGACATGATAGGTGCCATCCAGATGAGGCTCATGCACCTTCTAAACATAAGGAGATAGAGGAGAGAATCCCATGTGGAGTCACTCAGAGAGTAGAGTCACCCATAGAGGGGACAGGAGATCGGGTTTCAAGACATAGAGATAGGTCTCGGAGCCCTAGGCTTAGGGATGAGCATGCAGAGAGGCCTAGGGGTTACCACCACCACTATAGACCATATCAGGGAGATCCTAAAGCTACGACCAGCTCATTATTTTGTGACATAGGTGGATTTTAGGTAGAGGCCTAGTTGGTGAGCTTGAGCGGATGCTTCAAGCTCTGCCCTTATTCTAGCAACATGAAAGCTCATGTTGTGATCCATCTACTGAGGGATGGAGTAGGTGTATGGTGGAGGAAAGAGGAGCAGAAGCTCCATGTTGATTTTGAGATAGTTACCTAGGAGCTCTTTGAGGAGTGGTTTAGGAGTAGATATTTATCTCAAGAGGTTCATACAACAGAGGATTGATGAGTTTCATGACCTCGATAGGCATCTCTTACAGTGGCTGAGTATGAGAGAGTAGATTTTGGATCTACTCCAGTATGTTGATTACATGTAGGATGAGTGGGTGTGGATCCACAGGTTCATCAGGGCTTGAATCTAGACATTGGAGGTGTAGTGTGGATCCATTGTCCATACAGACATTGGTTGAGGCCATTGAGAAGGCCTATATAGCAGAGGAGACTCGAGGAAAGACCCAAGCGAGGCTAGAGACCGAGTCCGCCATATACAATAGATGTAGGACAATAGATCGAGGGGTCAGTACCTCCTCCTCATGGTGGATAGGGTTCAACATAGTCATCTTTTAGACCACAGTAGTAAAATAAGTAATCTCACCCACCATATAGACCTCCATAGAGATTTGATGCATAGAGGGGTCGAGAGTATGGGGCCTCCTCCTAGGGGTCCCATTAGGACACAGGAGCACCTAGAGCTTAGTCAGTAGGAGCTCACCAGCAGAGACCTCAAGCAGTCCACAATCGGGTCATCAGGATCCACAACACACCCCTCTAGGGCACCGAATGGAGCTGCTACTCAGGGGAGAGGATCAGGTGGTTGTTTTGGGTGTGGTGTTACTGGAAATTTTTGGAGAGACTACCCACAAAACCCTAATAACAAGGGTAAGACATAGACCTCAAAGCCTACTATTGTTGGTGACATGGGGTAGTCATAGGATGTATGTAGTGGTCGAGAACCACCAAGAAGAGCATCAGAGTACAATTATTGAGACTACAAGTAACATTGGTGGTATTCCTACCTCCATTTTGTTTGATTTTGGTTCTTCTGATTCCTTTATTGCACCATCTTTAGTAGAGTGATGTAGGCTGGTGGTAGTTAGGCAGGGTCATAGTTGGGATGTTGAGATGGCTTTTGGAGCCAAGATCTCTATAGACTCCTTAGTTAAGGAGTGTGTAGTGGATTTGGGACCTTTTACCACTACCTCGGATCTTCGTATCCTTCCGTTGGGCTCTTATGGAGTCATCTTGGGCATGGACTGGTTATCTACACACAGAGCCAGAGTGGATTGTTACCACAAGATCATATCTTGTACAGATGATCTAGGAGTTGAGGCAGTGATAGCGGGGGTTAGGAGACTGTTTCTATTTGCACCATCTCACTATGCAGCTTAAGCGGTGTGTGTGATGGGGTTGTCAAGATGTTTTCTATCATAGTTAGTGACCGATCAGAGGATGGGTCTAGTGGACCATCGCTAGATGACCATCCCATTTTGAGAGATTTTTTTGATGTCTTTCTAGGGGAGCTATCAAGGTTACCACCCCCACGTGAGATAGATTTTCATATAGATCTGGTTCGGGAGTAGAGCCTATCTCACGAGCACCTTATCGGATGACTACCCCTGAGCTCTGTGAGCTCAAGTGCTGAGCTTGAGGGCCTTCTAGAGAAAGGCCTAATTCATCCTAGTGTATCCCCTTGGGGTGCACCGGTGATCTTTGTAAAGAAGAAGGATGGATCCTTGTGGTTGTGTATTGATTACCACCAAGTTGAACAAAGTAACGATCAAGAATCGTTATCCCCTTCCGCGCATTGATGATTTGTTTTGATCAGATGAAGGAGCCACAACTTTCTCTAAGATAGACCTTAAGTTAGGCTACCATCAGCTATTGAGGATTTTGGAGGTGGACATTCATAAGACCACCTTCCATATGAGATATGGCCACTATGAGTTCACAAAGTGGTACCTTTTGGTTTTGAACAAATGCCCCTGTAAGTGTTTATGAGTTTGATGAATGGGGTATTTAGGACCTTCTTAGATCACTTCATGCTCATCTTCCTTGATGACATTTTGATTTACTCATGTACGTGAGGAGCATGAGGGGCACCTTTGCTAGGTTCTTCAGTGTCTTCGGAGAGTAGCAACTTTATGGGAACTTGGAGAAGTGTGCATTCTTTCAAAAAGAGGTGCAGTATTTGGGTCATATCATTTCTGGGGAAGGTATCACCATCGATCCTTCCAAGATTAGAGCTATTATGGATTGGCCAACACCCACTACTATGACTGAGGTGTGCAACTTCATGGGATTAGTAGGTTACTACAGGAGATTTGTTCAGACTTCTCTCGGATTATGCACCCCATCACTTCCCTTCAAAGTGGAAAGGGAAGAAGTTTTTTTGGTAGATAGGTGTGAGTAGGCCTTAGGACACTAAAGGAATGTCTCACTACAACACCTATTCTTGTAGTGTTAAATCCATCCACAGGGTGAGTTTTTCGTATGCATGGATGCTTCTTTGGTAGGACTTGGAGGTGTATTGATGCAGGAGGGTAGAGTGGTGGCTTTTGAGTCTCGCAAACTCAAAGATTATGAGCTTAATTATCCAACTCATGATCTTGAGCTTATGAAATTGTGCACACTTTGGTTGATGGAGGCACTTTCTTCTTGGTCAAGAGATTCACACTTAGGATAGATCACCTGAGTCTTCGCCACCTCTTCACGCAGCCCAATCTCAATGCTCGCCAATGCACGGTGTTGGATGGAGTTACTTTGTGAGTATGATATGGAGATAGAGCATGTGAAAGGGAAGGAGAATGTGGTTGTAGACACTCTTAGTAGATGGAGACATGTGGCTATGGCCACCTCAGTGAGCATAGATTTACAGAGAAGATTCTACAAGTATCTTCCTCACAAGCTTCTACATTGCATCCAGAGTAGAGATCGAGTCTCAGAGACCCCTTGAGGGAAGTTTGATGGTTTTTCTTTAGAGGAAGATGGCCTTCTCAGGCACAGAGGTGGATTTATGTTCCCAAGAGATGGAGGCTTGAGGTAGGACATCTTGGCAGAGGCACATCGTGCACCCTATTCATCCCATCCCGGGGTGAAGAAGATGCACGCCACCTTGAAACAATTATTTATCTAGAGGGACTTCATAGAGACGTGGCTTAGTTTTGTGTCATGTTGTTTAGAGTGCCAGAAAGTGAAGGCCGAGCATCAACATCCAGCTGGCCTTCTCTATCCTCATGCTATATACGGAATGGAAGTGGGACACCATTTCCATGGACTTCATTATTGGGCTACCGATGTTGAGATACCACCACGATGCCATCATGGTCACGGTGGATAAATTGACAAAAGTGGCTCATTTTCTCTCGGTAAAGACCACTTATACAGCTAGTGCAGTGGCATGGGTATATCTTGATGAGATTGTCAGGTTACATGGGATTCCATGGAAGATCATTTGTGACCGCGATCCTTTGTATACTTCCCATTTTTGGACCACCATGTAGTATGCCCTCGGGACGAGGATCAACTTCAGCACAACATATCACCCTAAGACAGATGGCCAGACCGAGTGGGTGAATCAGATCTTGGAGGACATGCTTAGGATGTATGTTATGGACCAGCAGTCCAAATGGGAGGAGTACCTATACTTGGTGGAGTTTTCCTACAATAATAGTTTTCAGAGTTCTATAGGCATGGCTCCTTTTCAGGATTTGTATGGTAGAGAGTGCAGGACACCCCTTAGTTGGGACAAGTTAGAGGACAGGGTTTCTCTAGGACCAACTTTATTGTAGGACATGGAGCGGTAGGTGGTTATGATCAGACAAAGGCTGCAAGAGGCACAGGATAGAAGAAGAAGTACATGGATCAGCATAGGATTGACCATAGTTTTGATGTGGGCATGAAGGTTTTCCTTCGTGTTAGGCCACAAGAGCCCCATCCGTTATGGAAAAGGTTCTAAGTTAGCTCCTAGATTCATTGGTCCTTTTGAGATCTTGGAGTGCATATCGGCCCTTTGGCCTACCATCTAGCATTACCACCTCTTGTCTCGCATACATGATGTGTTTCATGTTTCAGTTCTTAGGAGATATGTTGCAGATCCTTCTCATGTGCTAGATTGGACATCATTGCAGGTGTAGGATCAGGGGTAGGTGATGGTGGAGCCCATTTGCATTATAGATCACGTAGGACCCTGGGCCTTTGAGGCAGAGAGATTGATCAGGTCCGGGTGTAGTGGGATAGATATGATGAGACTGCAACTACATGGGAGGATGCTACTTTGTTACGAGTTAGTTCCCACATCTGTTCTAGTGACTTCTAGGAGGAAGTCGAGTCTAAGGGGAGGGGGATGTAGTGCCCGCTTCCCTTCGACACCTTGTGATATTGATCCTGATACTGCTGACTATATTATGGACATTGTTATAGTTTAATTTAGTATGATGTTAGATGTTAGATCATGGTTTATTGTGGACTTTGATTCAAATATGGTGCATGATGACTATTAGAGACATTTTAGATATTGATGTGGATATATTGTTTGACATGGTTATATTATAGATGTTGACTGGACTTGTGATATTTGGATATTTTGAGTAGACCTAGAAAATGAGAATTGAATTAAAATTGATGATGAGATAGTTGTGGATGAAATTGTAAGTGATATTTTGATTGTCTTGATGATTGTTATGATTCACATATATGTCGATGATCTTAAAATTATATTTATATTCATTTGGATGTTCTAATATGGCCACGAGGCGAAGGAGGTATTTGTATTTTCAGTAAGTTTAAAATATCACAACAAACATCGGGGATTGGAGACCAACCACTTTGGAATTCTAGATGAATTCAACAAGGTCACCATGGACAACTGTATTTTTGTGTGTGTTTGATTGTGTTAGGGATTCCCATGGGGGATCACCTTTAAATGTGACCAAGGGTTTTATGTATTTTCTTTTATTTGGTTCCTTTGTTAATGTTTGCATGTGTTTATTTTGTGGTGCTTTGACCCCTTTCATTATTTATTAAATGGTGTGTAATATTGTGAGTAATCTTGTTGTTAAGTTAATTAATTAAAATATGTCATAAGAAAGTAATTAATAGAGTTGTTGGCCTTGAATTAAAGTGTTGTAAGAAATGTGTAAGAAATGTGTAAGGGATATGTAAGTTGATTTTAGAGTATGAAACACTCCACCTTCTTGGAAATTGAATTTGTCCTTGGAAGCTGATTTTGGAGGCTTGTGGGACAAGTTAAACTTGTCCCATACCTCTTAAATTTATTTACCAACCTTTCCTATGGTTGGAGGGTTAAATTTAGACCTTCTTTGTGCATTTTTGTAAGTCAAGCTGAATGTTTTAATTGCACTTTCTTACATATTTTTAATTTCAGTCCTTATGGGGTGTGGGCTTGTCTTGGAGTGTGTAAGTAAGTTGTCATATTATTCACCTACCTATTTATTGTGCCTTGGAGATTGAAGTTGACTTTTGAGTTGGAGTTGAGGATGTGTGATGTGGCATCCCACTTGGATCCACCTCATCCTCTTCTCTTCCCTCTCTATATATTGGAATTCCTTAGCTTGTTTTTGGGGTTGCTTCACTTTTGCATACTTCATTTGGGGGTGAATTCTTTTGTTGTTTTGAGCTCTTGCTTTTGGAGAAAGTTTGTAGAATTTTTATAGGCTGTGTTTCATTGATCTTGGGTTGTTTTGCATTGGAAAGCTTGCTGTTTGGAACTTGGAACAAACTCCATTATGGAGAGGTAAGAGCTTGGCTCTTGAAATGCTCTTCTTTTATTTGTGCAAATGTTATTGTTGTGAATGTTTTGGCATGTGTGTGGGTTGTTTGGGTAGATGGCCTAGGGATGGTGTAGGAGAAGACTATGGGGTATTTTTGTGGGAGGCATAAGTGTTTTGGGGAGGTATAAGTGTGGAGGGAGTTGGGATTTGGGTTCCACCTTACAAAGAAATAGCTTGCATTTCTTTACTCGTTATGGGGTGCCATAAGAGGTTGGGGAGGCATAAGAAAATGTGAGGAATAAGGGGTACTTGGGAGGCATAAGGGCATGTCAGGATTTGAAATTATATATATATATATATATATATATATATATATATATATATTTGGTGGGTTCAGGTGGTGATACCCATTTCCCCTTGGGAGGCATAAGCAACATCCCCATAGTTTCTTGCTCCTTTGGCTTGCATGAGGAAGCCTGAGTGTTTTTTTTGTCTTTTATCTATGGTTGCAAACTACAGTTTTTTTTTGGACTATGTTTTAAATGTGAAATTGCATGTGTGTTGTGGAAGCCTATTGTTGCCATGAGTTGAAACACATTTCTTATTGCATTGTGGTTGGGGCTCGGGGGCCAATGATGAAGGATGGATTCTCCTTTTCATTGGATGTCTTGGTTGGGTGGAGAGCGTTTCCTTTTCCCCTAGCTCTGTTGTGATCAAATGGAAATAAAGAAAATGGAGGATATTCATGTTGTTGTTGGAAAGAGAAAAAAGAGAAGTTTGACAGTCCTTGTTGAGAATATTTTGTATTGTAACCTTTTCCCACTTTGAAGTGGAAGACCTTGTACATTATTTGTGATGGAAAGATGTTTTTTATTGGCTATGAAAGATGTAATTGAAATGTGAAAGAGATATATGTACTATGTATTCTGTTTTTGAAAGAATGTGAAAGAAATTGTAATTAAAGTGATGTATTGTATTGAGGAATGAAAGAAGAAGTGTAAAGGTATATTTTTGAATCAATAAAAAATATTGTATTACATTTTCTCAAATGACATTATTAGGTATTGAAATTGTGATTGTTGAATGTATTTTGAAATTTTGATTGGAAAGATGAAAAAGGTGAATACGTATGGAGAAATGTCATAATGCTCTGTTCTTTAGAAATGAATGTTTTAGAAATCAGAATCATAATTTGGCATTTGAATACTTTGATTTGAATCAACTTAATGTGTTAGATTAGATCTGGAATGAATTCTAATACTTAGAAGATGATAAATGGAAAATAGATCTTTTTGAATTTGATCTCTATTAGATGTTTTCAAAACTACAAAATATTAATCAGAAAATGTATAGGATGACTCTACAAACTATAGAAGACAAATGAAATGACAAATTGAACCTAATATGATCAAAATGATCTCAATTAGACCTTAACACTTAAGAAATTATTATAGAATCTTTCAAATTGGGAAAAGGAAAAATTGCAGACATCTTGTTGTATATAAAAATTGGTAATTTGGAATTGCAAATCAATCAAACAAATTAACCCTCACAATCCAACCTAAATTCCTCCAAGTGCAATCCTCCATGTCTGTTGACATGTTGAGAAAGAAAGAATGTCGAAATTGAACAAAATTTTATAAGTTAAAAATACTAGTTCACATTTTAGAAGCCTACAAAACGTTTTCTCCAAAAAATTGACCCTTCAAAATTTATCAAAATTAAATTTTATGCTTCCTGAGAAAAGAGGGCTTGAGATCTTTCCAAAAAGTCCTCGTTTTCCAAAACTGATTCCCTATCAAAATTTATGGCCTTCTGAAATTTTTACTTCATTTGGCTTCAAAAAAAAAAAATAATCTAACTATCAAATTTAAGTGAATAAAATATTCTTGGGTGGACCCGGGCTAAAACTTTTTTTTTTTCTTTTTTCCCAAAAATGCAAAGTCATGAAGTTTCCCACCACTCCACTAACCCGCAAGCCTTCATTTGACTAAAATTAATCTAAGTTCAAAAAGGAAAATTTGGAAATTTTCCCCCATGGCCCCCACCCCAGCCCTTCCTTGATCGAAACATTTGGGTGCGTGCGGAGCCGTAATCTCTAATCTTAACCTTTCAAAATTTTGGAAAAATTCCTAATTTTTCTATGCCCTGCCCCAATCCCTTGCCCTTGCCTTGGAAAAATCACTTCCGTAGGCGCAGAGTTCGCATTCTAAAACTTAACTTTTAAAAATTTTGGGAAAATTTCCAAAAGTTTCTCGCCGCCTCCGCCACCTGAACCAATGAGATCATCGACACGTGGCATCATCTCGTCATCAGTGGAGGTGTGGGTTAATTTTATCCTTTGCACTTTTGTATCACAAAAGTATTAAATTCTTAAGTTTCCCTATATCCTTGTTTCTCACTTGAATCGTGGCTTGACATGTGGCATCTTGGGTGAATGTGGAGGTGTGGATCTTTTTCATCCCTTAGCACTTTCAAAAAAAAGACTTAATTTCTTAAGTCTTTCCGGTGGCCCGACTTCACGCCGAGGCTTCGAAATACTGAGATGTGTCCCTTATGGGCTCGCGGGCCCAGGAAATGCTAAAATTCTTCCCCCTCCCGCCCAGCTAGCCCACACATGGGAAAAAAATTTCTCCCACCCCAACTCATGGACTGGGGCATGCAGAAGTGGAATTTCTTTTTTTGGAGGGTGCTAAGGGAAAAATTTCTTCCCCAGGCCCACAGCCCGCCCTTGGGAAAATTTTCTTCCCAATTAGGTCCACCGACCCATAACTTGAGTTTTAGAGAGAGTTAGGAGGACTTCCTTATATCACTGGAAAGGTGAGAAAATTTCCTATCTAATGGGAATTTTTTCAGAAGGTTTCAAGTGTGTTAATTTTGAGAAAAACTAGGTTGAATCTCTTAATCCTCGTCGGGGGGGTGGGAGAGTAAGAAATTGCCCTCTTAATCTTAATGATTATTCTAACCCTTAGTTTTAATTGTTGTAATGGGAAAATTATGACCTTCTCTTATAAGTAGTACATAACTTTTAGAAAATGTCTAGCCTCTCTACACAAACAAATATTGTGAGATATCATCTAATATTAAACCAATATTATGGCGAGACAATATTATTCGATGAAGTTGCCATTACAAACTAGTAAACCGGGAATACATTTTGTAAAATCATGCAAACATTATCTTGCGAATTCGAGGCATGCTTTTACGTGGTAAACACATCAGTTGGTTTTTCTACAGTTCTTTCTGACTTCTCCGTTTGTACCAGTCAGAGGGCTGATGTTCCCCATCTTTATCATTGCAGCAGCGAAATCGCTGAAGAACGTTAATGGATTGTTACTGTACGTAACAACCTGAGCATCTGATGAGCCTCCATTAAATAATGCTTGATCTGAGTGGAGGAGCCCTTTTTAACTACCAAATTTTTGTAGTAGTTATTGTCAAAGGAAATGGGGGTGACAACATCTAAGGGTGAGAGGTTGGCATCTCCACCGCTGCTTGGACACTTCGTCCGGGCAGAAGTGGCAAATGCAGCTTCTATGTTTGTTTCGTTGTAGATGCGAGACCTGAACGCGGCGCAGCGAGCCTGACCAATTGAATGAGCCCCTGAAATGTATACATATACAATGAAAACACTTATTTCTTCAAATATGTTTAGATAAACATTTTTCTAACACAGTCCAAATTTATATTCAATAGTGGCAAATACCTGAAAGGGCAACCATATCCGTAGCAGAAAGCCCTTGAGCTTGAAATACAGATATTAGAGCATTGAGGTCGATAAAAGGAGAAGGAAGTTTGGTGTTGGCACCACTTAGACTTGCAGTCGTCGAGTCTCTCCTTCCCAACTGTACATTCCATGATGGCCCTTTCAACTAGCAGTCACAAAAATAAATCATCATATTCTTTAAGGGTCACTTTTATCATCTTTTTGTTTTGTTTCTTGAATTATAATAACACAAGACGAAAAAAAGACAGATGTTTACTGCAACAACAGAATCACGAGCAGCAATGGCGAGAATATCAGCACAAGACACAACCCCACTGCATGCAGCCTCTAACTGAGTTTTAATGGTGTCTACCACATCGAACCCTCTTAAGGAATTCACATTTCCCAGTCCACCCTTTTCTCCAGTGAATGTCGAGTTATCATCCAACAGTATCGACCCATCGCATCCCTGCCCCAGAAATAATATATATTACTGTATAACTCACAAACCGATTCATCCAAAACACACAATTATAGACAAAATATATGATGATGTGAGTTGAAATATTACATTAACGAAACAGTCATGAAAGTGAAGGCGGAGCAAAGATGCACCCATTCGATTCTCAGAGGCCACGGCTCGAGCAACAGCTGCTCTTACTATCAACAGCGCTCGGGGACATGACTTGGCATAAAATGTTGCACTAAGTTGCCCGTCAGCGCTGGTTGAACTTAAAATTACCAAGGCAATAATAATGCATGCAATACGACCTCTAATCTTCATGGTTTATTTGCCTTGCTATTCAGGTGAAACAAAATAATGCAGGCAATTATGGTATCGGGCTTTGGCAAAGACGGGATTTTTATAAGTGTTCAGTAGGCTTATCTTCCCTCAACTTGCATAAAGAAGAATTGACTCATTGGGCAAGGAAAAAGATTTTTAATTTGTCTTGTTTGACCTTGATCAAAATATGATGCAAGCTGCCAAATATGAGAGGTGGCCAATGGGTCCACATAGCCCATCAAACTGGACCAAACCATTTAAAAGATATTACTTACGTTAAAATAGAGTTCTTCTTGATGTAGAATTACACTCTTGCATGCTAGACAAGAACGAAAATGTTCGAATGTGCCCGAATTATTAATATTTTAAAACTGAAATAATATTTTATTTAATAAAATACCGCATCCTATATTAATTCAGTTATCAAGTTGTTTTTATAGTCAACACTAAAAAGATTGGTATTAGGAAATGATCTTATAGGAGGGGGTTTATAAAATTTTTTAAGTTAGTGTGGGGAGTAATTTTAAGAGTATTTATAGTAAAAGTTGTTGTAATGTATTTTGAAAATTGTAATCGAAAAGTTATTGTAATGTGTTGTTGTAATGTATTTTTGAGAGATTTAAATATGTTATATTTCATTTTTAATAAAATTTTAATGTAAATCTATTTAGTTGTAAATTGATATTTGGCAAAATATGTTCTTATAAAATAGAGGTAGGTCCGGGAAACCCGTAGTCCATTTTTTTATGATCCACTCAAACCTTCCTCTTCAAAATATGATTCTCTTTATTCTTATGAAATTGTTCTAAAATTTTTTGTTTTATAAATTAATTTTTTGTGGAACCACCTACTCAATAATAATAAAAGCAACATCCCGCACTATTGGACCCCTTAGTTGTTCTCCAATCCAATACATTCACGGAGGAAAATTGTTTTTACATATACATGTTAACCCATCATCTTTGAATACTTAACTTAGATGGAAACATCGCTCACATAATACAAGTCAATGGGAACAACACTCAATTCTTATTTTATAGAAGTGGCAATAATTCAAGTATATTCGTTTTTACTTTTCAAATATTCATATACTTCAATAAAAAAATACCAATAAAGAAAATACTACAATGTTAAAAATTTATTGATAACACTAACCTTAAATATATTCCATTTATTGATGTCATTGAAGGTAATTGTACTTGTTTGGTCTTAAAAAATACACTTTCTTTTATGTTTTAATATTTATTTAAATATCAACTAATAAATTCCATTAAAATGTTGTTATTTACATGTATAACTATTCTTAATTTAGTTAAACCTACTTAATTACTTATTTAGTTTATTTGAATTGATTGAAGCCTAGTGATTAATAAGGGAAATTGAAATTGATCTCTACTTTAATTGGTAAACCATAAATAACATCTAACCGGAAAAAAAATTGAACATTTTCGAATGGACAACATCGAGCTTCATAGATTATGAAATCATATTTAAGGGTTTATGATGTGATCTTTTGGACCAAGTATACAACTAACACTGTGAACAACTTGATACAAGGATGGCCATAAAGGCAGCACGGAAACGTTCACACATATCAAGGACAATTTACTTTTCTTTTTGACAAGACAACATAGAAGTCCAATCACGTAACACACTTCAAGGACAATTTAGTTAGGGCCAACCACAAGGAGATATTCTTGAGGGTTATTTATTTTAAAAGGACATCTTGCAATTCTTAGCTTACGTTTTCAAGGAGGCTCAAGATATGATTCGTATGATTCAACTTGCCAAGCCAAGTTTATTCCTTTGACACTGAGTAATTATCTTTAAATCTTCTCTATTATGACATTTATTTGCTTAATTCATTTATCAAGAAAAAGGAGTAATTAAATTCCACAAGGCCATCTGCTCACCACTAACGCTACTAAGATTCGTTCTTGCCCACAAGACAACATGGTTTTAAGTTCAACACACTTAAGAGAAGAGATACAAGGTGCCTTGAAAAAGGGTTAGAGGGAGAAGGTCGAGATGAAACATTTTTAGGACCTCATTAGTTATTGCCGCGTATTTAATTGAAGCTAGGGCTCTTAACTAGAATTATCAACAACTTTACTTAGGCTTCGCTAAAAGTATTAACAAGGAGTAAAAATTTACTTTCCAAATGGCGGTGAGAAAGATGGTGAGGTCTCCAATTTGTTTTCTCTGGCTTATTAAATCTTATCATCTTCAAACAACTAACTAACATCATTTCACCTTAGGGTCATTTTACAAATTTCACCATAAAAGGAATAATGTTCACTAGAGGAGCTAGGGTTATCATGTTATAAAGTTTACTTGCAATGATAGTCTTGCCCTTGTTTACTTAAAGAATTTCTTGCTCTCAAGTTGGTGACCCCTACGTTACTTTATTTGAATACAACTTTTAATTTAACTTCCAGAAGTATTAAACAATCCCATGTTAGTTTACTTATGACACTTTATTACTAAGTCATGTCAAGGTTTAACTCAAAATTTATTCTCAAGGAAAAGTCAGAAGCAACACTCATTTACAAGAACAAAACAAGATTACATCAATTTCTTAAAATACCGATACTCCAACAATGTCACTCAACAACAATAACCAAATTTTCTTAAAATTTCAATGATGGTCAAACAATACAAGGTTTCCAAAGTTCAGATGACAAAGTCCACAATAATTTATACTAAGACATTAATCCTCTTTTAAACTTTCCACTGGACGTTAACAAAAGTTGAACAACATAAAAAGGTTTCGAGCAAAGGATCTTCTCAACTGAGGTTGATGACAAAAGTCTACAAATCTATCCCTCATCTACACGCAAAATCCATCTGCAGCAAATTTTCTACAAGAGTCGGAGCTCACAGAACCGAGCAAGATAAGGCTACACAAAACCACCATAACTATTATCTAACAATATCACGAAAAGGAAGCACTTTATTACAAGAATTGGTTCAAACCTCTAAACACTATTAACACATCAAGTTATAATAAAGTCTTCATCATGCCAATCAAAGAAGGAGAAGACCTTGTACTTCAGTTAGGAGTAAAAGCAACGAAAGTATAGCAATCGTAAGAGAATGGCCCTTGGCCCTATAAGGAGAAAACAAACAATCTAGCAAAAACAGAATTCCCATCAAGTAAGTAATTAAACAATAATTACAAGATTGAGATTTGATATATATACCAACCATCTAGAAATTTATCAAAGGTACCAAACGCATAGGCTAAAATAATATATTTCTAAAAGTACAAAAGTTGATCGGCCCAAGAAAGGGGAAACACGGGTTCCAAAATTTAACACAAAAAGTCATGTATAAATGAGTTTCAAACCGGAAATCAATTAGAGTATACACACAACATAAGTTTCGAAGCGAAGGCATAGTATACTAGTTTTGACCATTAACTACAAAGAGATTTACCAATCATCCAGGAAGGGTCAAAGTCTTACAGGCTAGTAGCAAACACGCGAGAGAAGAAGGGGGTTCCATCCAACAAGAGTATACAATAATGTCATCAACAAATTTTTATAACACTAAAGATTTGCAAACCTCCACTACAATACTAATGTTTGGTTAATTTAAAATAAATTGCCCACATCCCAAAACAACCATATTTTAAGGCAACCCTTGGTAACACAGTCAACCGTCACACAAAGATACAAACATAACTTCTAAGTGACATTATCAAAACAAAACCTTCCGCTATGAATCCATAAGACTATCAAATGAAAGCTGAGTTTTTCCCGAAGGTTAATCACATTTAAGGAAATTTCCATCACAAACTATTACGGTAATTACGTGCATAAAAACCGACCAATATTAATTAATAGCGTTAACATTACAAGGGAGAAAATAATGCAAGTTAGGAAAAATAGAAGAGCGCCATCAAGCAATAATTTTGAGAGGGGATTAGACCAAACTATTCTAGTGTCAACGAGGTACTGGATTCGCACAATGAAACCTCCAGCTTAGTTGATCCGAAAAGCTAGTTATGGTTCAAGTTGATAGGGATGGTCAAGGTACTTCTTGAGGATGGCCTTAAAAGCCTAGAAACAAGATGAAAGATAGTATAAGAGTCTAAACACGTGAGACGGAAACACAATGCACACAAACCTTTTCATTCTACCAGTTTTAATACCAAAACTCAAAGCTGGCTAGCCCACGCATTGCTCACACAATCCTACAACCTTTCTTTCTCGATGCCAAAAGGTTATCAAAGGACTTGTGAAGGGGCTAACAAAAACGTCAAAAGACAACTTGGGTGCTAGAGAGAGCTTCATAGTTATCGTAAACTTACTTCCATAATATCGAAAATACTAGTTGATCAACATAATAACTTGCAACTCAATCGCAGAGAAGAATTAATACATAAACAAACAGACGAAGGTCTATCATTCGAGTAAGAGAAACATAACATTCAGAGGAGAGGGCACACGCATCCTTTCGACCCACATACTATCAACGATAAAAGCTAAAACAAGAAGAAACAAGCAAAAAGGGAAATCTCCCATCATGACATCCAACTGACAAATCAATGCAAGGAAAAGTGGTTCGATTTCACAATAATTTTAAATAAAATAATCAGTAGAAAAGTGTAGAAATATCTTGCCTTTTTCTCCAGCTTCAACAGTCGTCATAGACTCTGCACGGGACCAGTTAGCATAAGAACCGTAGGTACGGAATCCGGGTGTTCCATTCTTCTAAGCGGTCCAAATTCACGATCCCGCGAGCCATGCAATGAAGAGGATTTTTGTCAAACATTTCACGAGCACGAGCATTTTCTATTCAAGTTCACAATCCACCCAACACAAATGCAAGTGCTAAATGGCAACTCGAACCAATTTTGGAAAGCTTTTACTTCTTTGGGATTTCAAATGTTTAGACAACCAACTCACATACCCTATACGTGCTACAAAAATACAAGTGATCTACACAAGGTTGGGATGGATGGATTTACCCAAGATTAGAACCATCAAGATTTAATTCATCACTTCTTCCCAAGCTTCAATCTGCAAATCCAGGAAATTGATTTCCAATGTTGGAAATGCAATATCTCCGAGATACTTTCATTTCCAACTATCTTATTTCATTTCTACCATTACAATCCCATCACCTGCATTTTGGCAAATGTCAATTGGACATTCCTGCAAAGCATTTCTTCCGTATTACCTTTTCATTCTTATGCATTCAAAGTCAAGGTCGATCATATCAAATTCATACCGCTTTCAGATGATCAAGATGCCAAAGAACCACCCAAATCCATTTCAAGAAAAGGGAAAACATGATACCATTGGCAGAGATCGCAAACTGGCACAAAATATAAGGATAATACTAGAGAAATAAATGAACTGATTAGGTTGAACACAAATTCTTGGAAAAAAAAAGAGGTGAAGAGGTGTATTTGCACATCTATCATTTTCGCAATTCAACCACTTAAGAGAGACCAAATGACTAATGGGGTTTGAGATATTTCTATCATTTCAGTGATTCATTCGATGCAGATTTCACCACCTCTAAAACTGGAAACATCCCGCTTTGAGAAACAAGCTCAAAATATGTCCGTATTCTTTGCCAAGGATGCTGGTGTGTAATTAAATGACTATGCTCACCTCTGAATTAGAATCTCGAGGAAACTTTGAGTGAAGCACCTAAATACATGCTGCTTTAATTTCATCTCCCCTAGACATCCTCAAAATATTCCATTTTCCCAATCTTCAATCTCTAAATTACTATGATCAACGCCTTGTAATAATCCGATCAAACTAACTATGTTGTTTTGTCCATCATTATATGCAATCCTAATCCGCTCACTAAAAGCAATGCCATTCTTGAAGTCATTTCATTTTGATCTAAGTCCAAAAGTGACTCTGACTCCATAAGCTTTTCTTTCACCCAATAACCCATTCCAGCCTTGCATTAGGCTAGATTTCCGATAAGAATGGCTGCCTGCTCAGCCGATTGTCCTAGAGTCCATTTGGCTTCTAAGTCAAGGAAGGACTCAAGACTCCACCTTGATTTTGCAGAGATCCAGTTTCTAGCCTTGGTAAAAATCCAAAGCATGAGCTTTTGAAGATGAGCCACGGCAGCCAAAGGTGGATCCACCAGCCACAGCTTCTTCCGGGGTGAGCTTCATGATCCATTCATTGAACTATTTTCAATCTCTTGCATTCCCTCCTCATGTTGAGGACAGGACATTCTGTCATTCTCTCCATTTCTGAGCCTTGGCTCCCCTATTAGGGAATACATCAATTATCCTCTCCCATGAGGATGAGAAACAGTTTTCATGTCAAGAGAATCATAGAGTACAACATCCTCTTCCATGAGTTACATCGTAACAAAAAACACTGTCTCTCAAGAGAATCATAGCAATAAACTTCATCCATCTCGGTAACACTCTACCGTCTCATAGTAGATTTTGATACAAATCTTGAAGGAGGATGAATTTGAGGATGCATTCATATGCACGTTTGAAACATAACATAAAGTTGGATAGCTATAACCACTACTACACTAGCAGTAGCTTCATCTAACCACCATGTCAACTTCCCCAAGATGCGCCCAACACCCACCCATACGCATTGAAAGAACAATAAAAGGGATACCAGGTCCTTCCACCCACCGCCAGCTAACAACCTAGTCGACTCCATAGCTAGGCAGAAAAGGAATGGCATGAAAAAGTAGATAGAAAGGCAATTAATACCCAGCAAGTGGTTAAATCAAAGTCGTCATTTGCAAAACCACATAATGGTCTGAGCACAATTTGGTGAGACAAGAAAGAAAGGAAAGGCGGTGGTCAGATTCAAGTAAAATGCATTTCCAAGAAGGCCAAAAGGTCATTAAATAAACAATAAAAGTGGTGCATGTGGCCAGCAGATGGGTTACGTGGTTAGGCACGAACAAACGTGTCCAAAATGGGTGAATGCATCCAAAATTTTATCATAAAAAAATAAATAAATAAGTTATAGAACAAGACACGAGAGAAGGCTTGGTGGTACGATATGGTAGGAATAGCAATTCACCTTTAAATGGACAAATAAACAAACGCAAGCAAGCAAGCCTCGGTCGACCGAGGAGGAAACTAGTGGTAGAAGTTTCGAAAATGAACACAGGACAATGACCGACCACGACGTCACAACAGGAGACCCTCTTCTTTGCGCAAACCGGTGCTCGGTCTCCATGGCGACCAACCAAACAATAAAATCGTTCACCGATAATTAACCATAATGTTGATAACAATCGACAATAAGATAATGAAGTTATCGTCGATCGATAATTAAATTAGTAATATTATTATTATTTCTATTACTATTATTATTATAACTTAACAATAATTATTAATCAAATTAAGAAGGACCGACAAACAAGCACGGTAAAAGAGAACATGATTTTCCTTTAACAAGGAAATTGTAACAGGCGTTGCAAGGGCCAGTAACGACAACAACAACACGACACCAGCAAACACGATGAAGAGGGAGATGATTGAGTATTCCCTGTGACTAAGGCGAAGCCCACCAATGATCGACGAAGGCACAATGATGCTCCATGCTTAGCACTCGATCGCCGCAGGATGAACAGGTGTAACGTAGAATAGGGCATTACATTCTCCTCCCCTTAAGAAAGCATCGTCCTCGATGCGATATAACACAGCGGAAAAGAAATGGTTCGCAACCAAGAACAGGTAAAGGAGAAGGTACACCCTATGGTTTAAAATTTTAGTTGATTAATGTACGGTCACAAGGTAGCCTTAGGAACATTTGGTAGAAATTTTAACTTTCAAGGTTCTGTGAAGATTGGCAGTTCCCTCTTATTTATTATTTCATTAGTCTCTTTCCATTAACATTATTCTTAGTTTTAATTTCTTTTAAAAAATTTCATCATTGAAGAGTTTTGATTTATTCCTTATTGTGGGTGCCCAACATGAACTGCTAACACAACACCCTATCAGGTTCACAAGACACTACAGATTCACAAGCACACAAGTATATACTTCAAGATTGTATTACACCACAAAAAGGTTACTCAAATATGGAATGGAATAGGCACAGTCCACATAACATAGTACTCGACACACATCAATGACTGACATACAAAATACTCAAACAAAAGAGTACTACAATCCACCAGACATTTCCTCAATTCCACGTATGAGGATTTTCCATGACTCAAAAAACTACATGTACATAGGGTCCACAAGGGCATCAATGACATATCCACAACATCACAACACATATCCATCTGACATGAGTAACACATACATCAAAATACCACTACCAAAACATCACAATAACTCAACATATATCCCGAAACATCAACCATACATCATAAATATCTTATGCTCCCTCAAACTCTTATGCCTCCCTCAAGTCTCTTATGCCTCCCTCAAACTCTTATGCCTCCCTCAAGTCTCTTATGCCTCCCTCAAGTCTCTTATGCCTCCCTCAAACTCTTATGCCTCCCTCAAGGAGGCCGGTTGACCCTATGGTCCAAGACACATAGAGTTTGAACACTCCTAACCCAAGTGACATAATAACGCGTGGTTCAACAACCCGCTAGTTATATGTAACTCCTTGGGGCGTACCCCCATACAACGAAGCGGGTCCATAGGTCCAACCAATCCATGGTGCATCCCATGACCCTATTCCACACATCACGACAATAGAACCAGCACAACAATCCAATCAAAGTGCCAAGTGGCAAAGTACAAGCCTTGGGCAAGGCGGTAAAAATTCCAAATTTAAAAGAAGACCCAAATCAAGCAAAATAAATGGCCAAATAGCCATAGTTAGTATCAAAATCCCCATGTTAGTGCCACAAACCAAGGAAATGCCCAAAATTGTAAAGCATGGCAATCAAGAAAAGCTACTGGTCCTTACAAAATAAAGTAAAAAGCTCAATTTACGAATAAAATCAACTTATAATAATGTCACATTACGATAACTGTGTGGCCTTATCTAGCCACCAAAGGGGTACTCAACGAGTTGCTAGCACTCGGAACATCGAGCCTCAGCTCGTAAATACATATCAATAATACAATTGTCATCACCTCCATCTGAATCATCCCGCCACCACTTCGACAAGGCTAAACATAGTCATAGTTGCACTTAGGTTGCATACATACAACCACATAGGGAGAGAGGAAAGAATCACATGTTATCTACTAAACCGAGTTTTGGCTCGAGTTATTGACCCATGGTACACCATTCCTCACTCTCAACATACACTTCTACCGATTACCCTCAGGGTCGGTTAGCGTAAGGTTCACAACATAACATACAACAACATCACTAACATAACGGTGGCACACACATAACTACCATAACGTCTTACATATGGTACATATACAGGGTAGATCACGATCATACATTCACTGAGTGTAACACATCACTTTACCACTTTCTGCACCCAAAGTGCAATCACCATACGATAGGGTTCATACACTCACCGTATGACCCAAAATCACAACATGAAGCATTACATATTTGCACAAATCATACATACGATGAACATAGTACATCTCAACATAACATCCATTGCTACATAACAAGGTGGTACACACATTTCTTCAAAACATGGTAAAAACATCATGATACAACTCATTTCTTTTAACATCAATCTAGTCATACAACACATTGATACACCCACATATCACAATATGTCACAATGCTCCAACACTATGTCATCCACATTATAATTCTTTTCACACATCACAAACAAACAATTCACACGTGAACTCTTCATAGAATCCACAAGAAGGAGAGAGAATACTCCCATCCCCAACATATCAACATGATGACAAACACGCACAAGGTGACATACACATCACGTGCATTCACAATATCACAATTACGACAATAATCACATCACGTTTAAAGCACATTACTCTTCCAATATCTACCACCATCATGCAACATCATCATCATCATGCAAGTATCATCATGTAACACCACCACCACCATGTAACATCATCATACAACACCAATCCGGCCCATAGGTTCGAGAGCATGAACCTATGCTCTGATACCAAGTGTAACGACCCAAAAATCACACACACGAACAACACAGTGAAATACAGGATAACTTTTTTTTTTTTTGACTTACTTGACACATAACATGACGCAACATGTCGTCACCAAGGATACAACTAACACTGTGAACAACTTGATACAAGGATGGCCATAAAGGCAGCACGGAAACGTTCACACCTATCAAGGACAATTTACTTTTCTTTTGACAAGACAACATAGAAGTCCAATCACATAACACACTTACAGTTAGGGCCAACCACAAGGAGATATTCTTGAGGGTTATTTATTTTAAAAGGACATCTTGCAATTCTTAGCTTACGTTTTCAAGGAGGCTCAAGATATGATTCGTATGATTCAACTTGCCAAGCCAAGTTTATTCCTTTGACACTGAGTAATTATCTTTAAATCTTCTCTATTATGACATTTATTTGCTTAATTCGTTTATCAAGAAAAAGGAGTAATTAAATTCCACAAGGCCATCTGCTCACCACTAACGCTACTAAGATTCGTTCTTGCCCACAAGACAACATGGTTTTAAGTTCAACACACTTAAGAGAAGAGATACAAGGTGCCTTGAAAAGGGTTAGAGGGAGAAGGTCGAGATGAAACATTTTAGGACCTCATTAGTTATCAAGATTTAATTGAAGCTAGGGCTCTTAACTAGAATTATCAACAACTTTACTTAGGCTTCGCTAAAAGTATTAACAAGGAGTAAAAATTTACTTTCCAAATGGCGGTGAGAAAGATGGTGAGGTCTCCAATTTGTTTTCTCTGGCTTATTAAATCTTATCATCTTCAAACAACTAACAGTTCATTTCACCTTAGGGTCATTTTACAAATTTCACCATAAAAGGAAATAATGTTCACTAGAGGAGCTAGGGTTATCATGATATAAAGTTTACTTGCAATGATAGTCCTGCCCTTGTTTACTTAAAGAATTTCTTGCTCTCAAGTTGGTGACCCCTACGTTACTTTATTTGAATACAACTTTTAATTTAACTTCCAGAAGTATTAAACAATCCCATGTTAGTTTACTTATGACACTTTATTACTAAGTCATGTCAAGGTTTAACTCAAAATTTATTCTCAAGGCAAGGTTGTAGCAACACTCATTTACAAGAACAAAACAAGATTACATCAATTCTTAAAATACTGATACTCCAACAAGTCACTCAACAACAATAACCAAATTTTCTTATAATTTCAATGATGGTCAAACAATACAAGGTTTCCAAAGTTCAGATGACAAAGTCCACAATAATTTATACTAAGACATTAATCCTCTTTTAAACTTTCCACTGGACGTTAACAATAGTTGAACAACATAAAAAAGGTTTCGAGCAAAGGATCTTCTCAACTGAGGTTGATGACAAAAGTCTACAAATCTATCCCTCATCTACACGCAAAATCCATCTGCAGCAAATTTTCTACAAGAGTCAGTTCACGAGAACTGAGCAAGATAAGGCTACACAAAACCACCATAACTATTATCTAACAATATCACGAAAAGGAAGCACTTTATTACAAGAATTGGTTCAAACCTCTAAACACTATTAACACATCAAGTTATAATAAAGTCTTCATCATGCCAATCAAAGAAGGAGAAGACCTTGTACTTTAGTTAGGAGTAAAAGCAACGAAAGTATAGCAATCGTAAGAGAATGGCCCTTGGCCCTATAAGGAGAAAACAAACAATCTAGCAAAAACAAAATTCCCATCAAGTAAGTAATTAAACAAAAATTACAAGATTGAGATTTGATATAAATAGACCAACCATCTAGAAATTTATCAAAGGTACCAACGCATAGGCTAAAATAATATATTTCTAAAAATACAAAAGTTGATCGGCCCAAGAAAGGGGAAACACGGGTTCCAAAATTTAACACAAAAAGTCATGTATAAATGAGTTTCAAACCGGAAATCAATTAGAGTATACACACAACATAAGTTTCGAAGCGAAGGCATAGTATACTAGTTTTGACCATTAACTACAAAGAGATTTACCAATCATCCAGGAAGGGTCAAAGTCTTACAGGCTAGTAGCAAACACGCGAGAGAAGAAGGGGTTCCGTCCAACAAGAGTATACAATAATGTCATCAACAAATTTTTATAACACTAAAGATTTGCAAACCTCCACTACAATACTAATGTTTGGTTAATTTAAAATAAATTGCCCACATCCCAAAACAACCATATTTTACGGCAACCCTTGGTAACACAGTCAACCGTCGCACAAAGATACAAACATAACTTCTAAGTGACATTATCAAAACAAAACCTTCCGCTATGAATCCATAAGACTATCAAATGAAAGTTGAGTTTTTCCCGAAGGTTAATCACATTTAAGGAAATTTCCATCACAAACTATTACGGTAATTACGTGCATAAAAACCGACCAATATTAATTAATAGCGTTAACATTACAAGGGAGAAAATAATGCAAGTTAGGAAAAATAGAAGAGCGCCATCAGCAATAATTCTGAGAGGGGGATTAGACCAAACTATTCTAGTGTCAACGAGGTACTGGATTCGCACAATGAAACCTCGAGCTTAGTTGATCCGAAAAGCTAGTTATGGTTCAAGTTGATAGGGATGGTCAAGGTACTTCTTGAGGATGGCCTTAAAAGTCTAAACACGTGAGACGGAAGACACAATGCACACAACCTTTTCATTCGACCAGTTTTAATACCAAAACTCAAAGCTGGCTAGCCCAAGCATTGATCACACTAATCCTACAACCTTCCTTTCTCGATGCCGAAAGGTTATCCAAGGAACTTGCGAAGGGGCTAACAAAAAACGTCAAAAGACAACTTGGGTGCTAGAGAGGAGCTTCATAGTTATCGTAACTTACTTCCATAATATCGAAAATACTAGTTGATCAACATAATAACTTGCAACTCAATCGCAGAGAGAATTAATACATAAACAAATAGACGAAGGTCTATCATTCGAGTAAGAGAAACATAACATTCAGAGGAGAGGGCACACGCATCCTTTCGACCCACATACTATCAACGATAAAAGCTAAAACAAGAAGAAACAAGCAGAAAGGGAAATCTCCCATCATGACATCCAACTGACAAATCAATGCAAGGAAAAGTGGTTCGATTTCACAATAATTGTAAATATAATAGTAGTAGAAAGGTGTAGAAATATCTTGCCTTTTCTCCCACTTCAAGAAGGTTTCATGGACATCAGTCCGAGACGGGTCAAAGATAAGAACTGTAGGTACTGGAATCCAAGTGCATCGTTCTAAGCGGTCCACATTCACGATCCACGAGACCATGCAATTGAAGAGGATTTTTGTCAAACAGTTCACGAGCATTGTTGTATTCAAAGTGACTCCATGCACTTGTGCTCAACTATTGCTTTCCTTGAGCTTTTACTTCTTGTGGGATTCGACAACCAACTCACATACCCTATACGTGCTACCACAAATACAAGTGAACCTACACAAGGTCTGGAGGAGATGGTTTTCACAAAGAAGAACCTAGAAGGATATTCAAGCAACCAGGTTGAAGATGGATTTGTTTTCGGTATTTGATTTCCATCAACTTAATATGCCTCCTCAAAATCCATTCCAAAACATATAACAAATCACTGATAGTTTCATTTGCCATATTTCACTCTTTGAAAGCATTTTTGCCACATTCAAACAATTGATATCCGCAAGCTCCATTTTTCATGGAGCTCCGCATTTATCACATGCATGTCAGACTGTGGTATTCATCACAATAACTTCGACGCCGATATCCATATCTAATGATTTTGCTAATGGATCTACAAACCATGATATGAGAGAGAAGCAAAATTGGCAAAGGACAGGATTAATAAGAGAAGGTAAAGAATCGATGAACACGACAAACAAATTCTTAGGCACAATGTGACAAGTCTTTGGAAGAGGTGAGATTGCATTGCAAATCCTTCAAAAATTGGGGATTTCGATTTACTTTGAGAGACCATGAGGCTTTTAATGAGATTCTTTGAGAGTGATTGTTGATACATGCGTTGCAACCATGGAACCCGCCATTGATGAAACATCCTCAAAATATGTCCTAAAGCTTGGATTGCCTGAGTGTTTAATCCTCAAATGACTATGATTCCCCTTGAGAATTACCCGAGAGTAACTGATCATACATGCGTTGCTTTAATTGGAACCGCTGTGCAGAAAGACATCCTCAAAATATGTCCATTTTGCCTTAACTCCAATCCTAAAAATACTCCTCTCGTGCGCTCTAAGTAGTTCTTCGTTGGGATCAAACCATTTAATTTGAAGCATTGTTTTGTCCATTTTATCTAACTCCTTCCCCACAAAACTCCTCTGTGACTCTAACTGTTCTTTGGGGTCAAACCCATTTAGCTCTGCATTAGGCCAGATTTCAGAGGACTTCCAGCTCTCTGGCTCAGTTGTCCTAGAGTCCATTTGGCTTCTCAAGTCAAGGAAGCCAGACTCCATAGACTCCACCTTGATTTTGCAGAGATCCGGTTCAGCCTTGGTAGAAAAATCCACAGAAACAGAGCTTTTTGAAGATGAGCCGTAGCCAAAGGTGGATCCAGAGCCACAGCCAGGAGAGTACACAGATCCATTCTGAATTGAACTGTTGTCAATCTCTGCATGCCCGACGGCAGCAACGGTGTCATTCTCCCATTGAGCCTTGGCTCCCCTATTAGGGAATAGCATCAGATTATCCCAGTCCCAAGGGGACGAGGAAGTTTTCATGTCCCAGTCCATGAGTACAATGTTCCCTCTTCCATGAGTTACATCGTAAAACAAGTAAGGTCTCAGAAGAGAATCATAGCAATAAACTTCATCCGGTCTCCTGGTAACACTCTCACTGTCACATAGTCGATTTTGATACAAATATCTTGAAGGAGAGATCCGAATTTGAGGATGCATTCGATCGATGCAGAACATGTATAACAACACATAGAAAATGGAGGTACAACCCGCTACACTAGCTTGTAGCTTCATCTAACCACCATGACAACCAGACTGCGCCCAACACCCACCCATACGCATTGAAAGAACAATAAAAGGGATACCAGGTCCTTCCACCCACCCATGCCTAACAACCTAGTCGACTCCATAGCTAGGCAGGAAAAGGAATGGCGTGAAAAAGTAGATAGAAAGGCAATTAATACCCAGCAAGTGGTTAAATCAAAGTCGTCGTTTGCAAAACCACATAATGGTCTGAGCACAATTTGGTGAGACAAGAAAGAAAGGAAAGGTGGTGGTCAGATTCAAGTAAAATGCATTTCCAAGAAGGCCAAAAGGTCATTAAATAAACAATAAAAGTGGTGCATGCGGCCAGCAGATGGGTTACGTGGTTAGGCACGAACAAACGTGTCCAAAATGGGTGAATGCATCCAAAATTTTATCATAAAAAAATAAATAAGTTATAGAACAAGACACGAGAGAAGGCTTGGTCGGCCGATATGGTAGGAATAGCAATTCACCTTTAAATGGACAAATAAACAAGTACGCAAGCAAGCCTGGTCGACCGAGGAGGAAACTAGTGGTAGAAGTTTCAAAAATGAACACAGGACAATGACCGACCACGGCGTCACAACAGGAGACCCTCTACTTTGCGCAAACCGGTGCTCGGTCCGCGAAGCGACCAACCAAACAATAAAATCGTTCACCGATAATTAACCATAATGTTGATAACAATCGACAATAAGATAATGAAGTTATCGTCGATCGATAATTAAATTAGTAATATTATTATTATTTCTATTACTATTATTATTATAACTTAACAATAATTATTAATCAAATTAAGAAGGACCGACAAACAAGCACGGTAAAAGAGAACATGATTTTCCTTTAACAAGGAAATTGTAACAGGCGTTGCAAGGGCCAGTAACGACAACAACACATGACACCGAAAGCAAACACGATGAAGAGGGAGATGATTGAGTATATTTTGGTTTCTAGTTTACGAAGGATTTCAACTTAACAAACTTATTATAAATATATACATATTTGATGCTAATTAATGTACACCATGTTCTCTCCTAAAAATTTGATGTAATTTTCTCAAGAATTTCTATAGAGCTCATGCTTTTGAACTTGATTCATGACATTTTCATCCTTTCCATTCAAATCCATTCAATAAGAATATAACTTTTATAGGTGTTATTCTTACATGACTATGCAAATTGTGTTTCCTTTGGAATGTGGTTAGACAAATTTTATAATTTGAAATACAGAAATCTAAAAACGTAACTATTTAGAGTAAAGATAAAACTATTTCTCACTTTGTGTGAAATGAAAAAGTTAATTTTTGATATTGTTTGTTTGTAAGAAGATTTAAGCAAATATAAAAAAACTCTCTATTGAGTTTCAATACATGCATGAGAGTCTCACTTATGAAATGTATTGTGCCTCTCAATTATACTCTGTAAGGTTCTCATCTAATGATCAAAGAAATTGACATAGTTGAACTTATAGTTGCTTCTCTCGACACCTCCTTATAAATAGAACAATTGAATCCCACCTTTGTGTGAGAAGTCTTGAATGGCACATGTGTGTTTGTGCTCCTTTCTAGTGAAGCATAGTGTTCAAATGGTTTTCCTCGTGACACTTGGGTGGGGAGTTGGTATTTATTTGTGACCTTCAAATGAGACTCTCGATTAATGTCCATGGATTGCACTTGAAATCCTTTTGGATGAACCTCTTAATTAAGTTGTGCCACTAAAGGATGATCCACTACCATATTCTCTTAAAATTAATGGTTCCTTATATAGTTATTTTGTAAAATGTTCTAATAAATATTATTTATGTTTAACAATGTGTTTACTATTTATTAAAAAATTTCTAATCTATATATACCAACCAGCAACTCTTTATTACAATTTATCGTAAACTTGTTGTTTTCTTCTGAAATAATTTGATATATGTAGATAAGTTCCTATATAATGTGTGTGCTGACATGTATGTTTCATAGTTTTATTTTTAAAGTTAAAAAACATTCGACTGATATCGCCACCTCATCACACATCCCGAATCTCTCAAGCCTTCACATTGAGATTTCCTTTAGTATTTTTTTCAGTTATTTATTCTTCTCGAGCCTCTTTAAAATGTTCTCCATTTCCTAATGCAAATTTGTAAATTTTCCTTTAATATCTATTTAGAATTTTTGTTATGCAGAACAAAAATTTGTATTCACCTAATTATTTTAAGAACGATAAAGCTAATACAGTTCGTTCTGCGTACAGTGAGCTTTAAGTCTATGAAATCATTGCAGACGAGCAATTACCGTGGAAATATCTATCTTTTATTTTTATATTAAATATAATTCGTATTGTGGATGATTAGAGCATCGACTACCGTGAAAATATCAATCTTTTACTTGTAAAGTAATTTACAATCGAAGTAATTAAGACTTGTACGTAATATTATGCTTGGAATGCAAGCAGTAGTTTTCATCGTTGATTTGCTCAGTCATACAGGTCAATAAAAAGTTATGTAACGCTATTATTATATTAGAAGTTGGTCTTAACTTAACATGTTGCTGATAGAGAGAAAGTGATTGACAGTGATTAAGTATTTAAGCTTTTACTTAGTCAACTTCAGAAATTGAAGTGGCATAATGCATACTACCAATTAAGACTCGTTTGGATTTCCTTTGCACCATTTAGCAGTTATTTATAGATTCTCAATCAAGACCTGTAGAAGCGTTGAAACTTTCAGAAATAAAATATTTTCATCCCCGTTCATAAACATATGTAATTATATCTGACCAAATTTGGACATTCATGATTAATCCGAAGAACTCTGATTTTCAAACATTCCAAGTAAATTTACATCAACCATTGACGTACGGTCATATCCAGTCGACATATTTCTAGTAAAAACGGGCGGAAGAAATAGCAAAACTCGTGAAATTCAAGATTTATAGTCCACTAAAATATTCTTCTCGAGATTTCCTGTGATAACATTCGCATTCCATTCGCAATTTGTAATTTTTTTGGAGAGGAAATATGAAGCGGCTCAATAGATGCACAGATAATTGCAGATTCTAGCAAGTGTATGATTAGCAATTGCAAGTGAAATGTGTAATGTGAATGCCTATGGAGAAGTCTAAGATGAGGTTGATTTTGAGGGACCAAAACATAAAACGAGCAAGAGGGTTGTAGAAGAGGGTGTCGAGAGGAGGAGAAGGAATGGGGAGAGGATAATGTTGGGTGGGTGGGGGCCGGTGACAATTTTGCGGAAGCAATCTTTCTTACGTGGAGAAATATATGTATAATGTGTATATTTTTATGTGAATTGTTTGATAGATCACGAAGGGGATTTGTTGTGCGGGGGCATCATGGAAATATAGTTTGGATATATCTTAGAAAGCAAGGTGTAGTCAATGAATACTTGAAAGGAGAAGTTGCATTTTTTGGTTCAATCTCGAAGTCTACATATGTTAAAAAACTGCAATTTTGGCTAGAGGGTTCATTATGTTGTCGATTTCATGAACATGTATGATTATGGTTTTTCTTTAGATTTCAAGAATGTGATTAAGGTTCCCCCTCATAAACATTTGTATTGAGCCACGGAATAGGTGTGGGACATGATGAAAGAAGTAATGACTAACATGAGACATTGAAATAGAAAGCAATATCGACCTTATGAATAGTGGTGTATTGTGTTAATTATAAGGCATATGGAGGGGCCACCTAGTAAGTGTCAATAACTTGCCCTTAAGTTGTATGACACCATAAAATCAGTTGTAGACAAGTGAATGCAATCAAAAAAATTCGGAAGGGAAAATGGAAAAGGGGGATTTTCTATTAATTTATTTTATCTTTTAAAGTGTTAACTTTTTGGTTGGACAACATTTAAAATTCTAGATAAGCTGAAAAACATGAATGGGAAGTTGGAAATAAAAACTACGGGAATTAAATTCTTGTGTGGCTCACACCTATTCCACAACTCAAATTGTTTGCATCCAAATGAATTATTTAATGTGTTCCACTTTGTCTCATCTCATTCTTGGTTTTGTCTTTTTCTTTTTCCCTTCACTATCTAGGACCCTTCTTCATAATGTGTGTACCTTCTTTCGCACTCTTCTCTTACTTTCTTCGAACACATTATTCTTTTTGCCCCTTTCTTTTCGAGTTGGTTCTTATGCTCTTCTTTTTCCTAACACAATCATCCTCATTTACCACCTTTTATCTTATCAACATTCCTTTTGTGTGTTTCTCTTCTTTTTGTGGCTCCAGTTACGCTTTTATTTCTCTTTGTCACTCTCTCTTGTAAATCCTTTTCCTTTAGACTATTTTCCTTATGGTCGTCTTCCAATACTTTGAAGCTCCTACTTGTATCAAACATCTCCTTTATATACTTTCCTTTTCTCTTGCATGCTATTCAATTCTTGTGCTCCACTTCTACTAGGACAGGTTTTCCTAAGTCCCAAGATGCCCTAGCATTAAAAGTACCACACAAGTCTGTAGTATATTATGTTTATTGTATGAACTTGTAAATTATTTTCTACATAATCCAAACAATACATGGATGTTTAATTTAAAATATCATTGATAATTTAATGTTTGAAGTTGTATGCTTTTATATAGATTACTATAGTTGTATTTGATATATAAACATTCCATGAAGATTGTACATTCGAATCCGATGTTTTAAGAGTCTTAGTATGGTGCATAGGGAGTATTGTATTCCACTACAAATAAATCCAAATAATTTGAGGCAGGGTTCATTTAAGACCCTTCCCCAAAATATTTCTATAGATTCCTTGGAGAATATGTTAAAATGACTTTCAAAATGATGGAAAATCTAATAAAAACGGGTTTTGAAGTTTAATAAATGTGTTGGCCAAAAGCATATGTAATTTTTTGAAAAATTATTTTTGGACAATAATGATTAAAATGAACATACTCGACAAGAAATCTGTCCTCGCACAACATGGCGCCATGAATTTTATTTTTTTGAAAAAGGCAGATTTCACTAATTTTGTATGGGAGAATTTTTTTGAAATTTTTTGATGTTAGCATTTAAAATGATCATCTCAATGAACAAATTTTCCTCCCAAAATATGGCATGAGTAAAAAAGTATCTCATTCTTTTTTTAATTCTATTGCTACCGAATGGTAGTATTTTTGTATCTTATCGGTCGGTAGCATATTTTATGCTGCTACCGGACGATGACATAATATATTTTGTGGATTGGTAGCATAAATTAGTAAGACAAGTTTCCACATTACAAAGGGATACTACTATGAAATGTCAATTTATGAGAAGGCACAAGATTTGGGAGAAGAATTGACTTTCAGAATGTGTTGATTAACTAAAATTCTCGACTACTTGAGTTTTATGGGGTTGTTAATCTAATCTATGAATATTTGTAATAGAGTAAATAAATACAGTAGATAAGTATGCAAGTAAGCTAAAAAATTACGCAAAAGGAAATGATAACATTAATGTAGAAAATAGAGGAGTAAAGAACTCAAATTTGAATAGAAGATACTTAGAGAACAATGTCTCATTGATGGCTATAAAATATGGAGATGAAAATGACTATGTAGAAGTCCCAAAAATAATGGATCTAAAGGATCTAACTTGACTACATCTCCGATGAGGGAATGGGGTGAATACCAACACTTTAGTCTATGATGCGGGTGTCTTGCTCTATGGAACAACTCGAAATTGATCTTTGTAGGGTTGGAGGTGATTTGGAAAATTCATTGTGTGTTGTATCAAATTCGGTGTCCCATGTCATATGTCGTGAATAATCCAAGATGAAAGAAATACCTAGAAGACCGAAACCAAACATCAAACCCTAAAAAAAAACATAAGAAGGGGTTTGACTAACCTTAACTACCACAATGGTGGACTTATTAACCGAGCATTGTACTACATCTCGGACCCTATGTAGTTATATGTGCAATTGTATGTTAACATTCCCGAGATTCTCTTATTTCAAACACACTTTTGAAGTAGAGAGCGATAAATATGTGTAGAAAATGTAATAGAATGTGTGCATGGAATAGAATATAATCCTGCTCCTATGAAGTGAGATGCATATGTAATATCCTTGTGCCTTGATGATTGATCTATGTGGATGCAAGTGATATCTAATGCAATGGATGGATGCAATTCTAGATGAGTGATAATTGTAAGTAATGTTAGGTCCCTCATTATGGTCTCATAAATTTATATGTATAAGGATCTCTTGGTCTAATTTTGTAATTAACCTCAAAAAGGCCAACCACAAGAAAGATAAAGTTCTCAAACGACTAGAAACGAGTCCAAAAGGAGGTAGGAAAATGAAAAATGGACCGGGGTGCTGCTTGTGGGACCAAGACACCCACCGAGCACTAATATTTATCGGGGTGCCCAATTGAGACTATAATAACATGGGATAACGAAGTTGGTTTTACATATGGGTGCAAGAGGTCAGGTAATGATGAAAAAATTATAGGATGGCCAAAATATGGTGGTTAGTTAGTACTTTCGTCACTCAAGAACCTTCTAAATAGTAGTATGAGACAATGATAAATAATTTCTAAAGGTCATGATTTTTTGACTATATTTTTCCCCCACTTTATGTTGGTGAGAAGAAAGCTTAGTAATATAATATAATTAGATATCCTCACCTAATGCCGATGTAGAGTGATAAAGAAGGTGGGCGAAGGACTAGAAAAAGTGTGCAATGACAAAATTAAGGAGGAGCACATAAACTAAATATGAAAAATGCGCAAAGAAAAAGTGATGAGAGTGAACCTAAGGAGGAATGCATATGTAACCACTATTGTGTGTGATGTACCTACATAGTTATTAAAACATGTGTTGTCACGAAGTGTTGTTATTGACATTGTTGTTGTTGTTTCCCCCATTTGACTACTTGTTTCTCATATGGGTGTGCTTGCAAGGATAAAAAAATAAATTAGTCAAATATGTATGTATGTATGTGTAAAAACACAATGTAAAATACACATGTATATGAAAGTGTGTAAATGTAAAATATGCAAATGTAAATGGAAAATGTAAATAGAACATGTGCACCCAAGCTTTTCAAGAAAGAGAGTGTAGAAGGATATCCTATACTACAATTTTTTGGGTGATCTCGTGCAACAAACCAAAGAAGTGTACGAAGGAAATTATCTATGTCCTCCAACCTCTAATTGATTCCTTGAACTGTGTGTGAAGAGATATTTATATCATCTTGGTTTTTGGGTGATCTAATGCCACTAGTTGAATTAGGGTAGAGAGGAACACCCACAATAACCTCCAAGCCTATTACTTCTTCATAGATTGATAAGGACTACATGTCTTATAAAATTCAATATGTATGGATTTCGTAGACTAGTATGGAACCACTCGTTGTGTATAATCGAACTAAACTAGTGTGGAATCTACGTGTTAGCATCTAAAAACCCTAAATGATGTCCCCCTCTTTGGGGGTGAATATGATGTCAGCGATAGGAATACGCTTGGTAGAAACCAAGGCACGTAAAAATAAGAATGGCTAGCTAATTAAGCATGCATGTAGAAAATAAGTGCAAAGTACGCAAAAATGTAGAAGGTACTAAGAAAAGTAGTGTAAACATGCAAGAAGACAAGTAAGCCACCCAAAATGGGTCACAAACATGGGAAATCACTCATGACACCACAAGACACACAAGGTCATCGTGGCCACAAATGAAAAACAAGTGTATACACCAAACAAATGGTAAGACCTACATATGATAACAAATAATAACGGATAATGTAACAAACAAGTATGGAAAAAAATATCCCTGTATAACAAATGCTACACATGAAACACCTGTTAGCATGTTATAAAGGAAACTAGTATGTCAAAGCGTGTGGAACCAAGTAATGGAAAGTGTGAAGTACAACATGAAATAATAGCACATGTGAAAGATGACTAGCGTAGGAATGGTAGAGAGAAAACATCCATGTTGTGTGTAAGAGACTTGTATCTACAATAATAGCTATAGAAAAAGGTATGAATGTGCATGTGTATATGATATAGATAAATCACATAAAAGTAAGATAGCTAGCATATGTAATAAAGAAACCATAAACAAGAAAACATAAGTAGGAGTATAAGAAACCATAACATTCAATATGTTTAGGTTAGATGGAATGAAATGAAAAATGGAATGATAGGAGTCACATGCTCCCAAGTGAATGGAGATGTAAGCAATGAGGTTCATGTTGTTTTCCCCCTCGGCATTTACGAATAAATTGTAGATGAGAGTGTGCCATTAGGAATTAATTGAAAGGTTTGTTGTGCCTAACACACCGTGATGACTATTGACCAAAATAAGCTCACACTTATTATTTGGTCAACTCACACCATTTTCCCCATTTTGTGCTTCAATCTGAAGTTTTACATAATCTAAACACTTAAGGTCCCTTGAAATCAATACCATCAGATAGGAAATTTCTTCCCCTTTCCAGAGATAAAAATAAGTCCTTCTAACTCCTCATATTTTACAAATGGCGGTGGTGGGCCTTGAAAGGATTTTTTGTCAAAAGCGGGCCGACGGGCCTGGGGAAGACCTTTTGCCAATGGGAAAATTATGAAGAGGTAGTGTGGCGAGAGATATTTTGACATTTTTACACTTTTCACAAAAGGTACAAGTTATAATTATAGGCAGCGAGGTTTGTGAAAGATTACTTTTGCTAAGTGGAAAATGCGGGTTGGCGGGCCCGAGGATGAATTTTCACCAAATGTAAAGTTGTAGGGCTGCGGGGAAATTCTTCCCAAGTATAAATGCGGGCGGAGGGTGCTGTGAGGCATTTTGGAACTTTTGCACTTTTCGTAAAATGGCATAGTTTTCAAGTGTAGGCCTGTGAGCCCACAAAGTCTTTTCACCAAATGTAAAGTTGCAGACCTGCGAAGGTGCCACGTGCCTCAACCATGTAGCTAAAAAGGTCAAGCCCAAGGGATAGTCCTTAAATGAGCGTGAGGCCTCTACATGTCCCAGTGCGAAAAGGGGCAAAGTTGATAATTAAAGAGTCAAAATGGGGCAAAGCCAATGGAAGGTGCCACGTGTCGACTTGGAAGTTGGCGCAACATCAAAGATCATCTCGAAAGTGGCTCCCAAAATAAGTGCCAACCTACCATGTGGTCGAGTCATTAAAAGGGGAAAAAGCGGGCCCAAATTGGATAAGTAAAGAGCAGAGTTGCGAAGGTGCCACATGCCTCATCAGTGAAATTCCAAGAGGAGAGCCAAAAGCAAAGACTCAAACAAGAACCGTGTAGTGCCCACTTCCCTTCGACACCATTTTGATTTGTTGTTTTTGTTACTGGTTACTTCACTTATGGATTTATTATAGCTTCTTTGATTTAGCATGCTAGTAGATATCATAGACATTGAACTGTTATTGATTTGATCCTTATATGATGCATATGGTCTACTAGAGACATTTGATGATGATATTGGTATACTTTTGACATGGTTATTTATCTTTAATTCTGACATGTGATATATTTAGTCATATTGGGTAGATCTTGATAATTGGATTAATGTGATGATCGTTTTGACATAAATGAAATGTGGAATAGAAATGTGCTAGAAATTGTAAGTGATATCATATTTGCATAGATGATAGTAATTCATGTATAGTTGATTTTAGATTATATTGTATATTTGGCATGAATGTTTTAATGCGGCCACGAGGCCGAAGGAGGTATTCTCTGTTTTGTAGGTATATTATATTCACAACAATATCAGGGGAGTGGAGACCAACCACATCAAAATTTGAGAAGAATCCAACTAGGGTCACCATGGCAACATGTAATTGTGTGTGTGTTAGAATTATTTGGTTAGGGGAAAATTGTGACCTAGGGGTCATGTGTTGTTTTGTTTTAATTTTCCCTTTCTATTATGTTAGTATGTGTTTCCTCTTAGTAAGTGAAATTTTACTTGTTTTAATATTTATATTTTTCGATTGGTGTTTACCCCTTTATTAGTCATAGGTTATAGTGTCTTAATTAAGTTAATTTGAATTTGTTTTAAACTAATTAAAAGATGTGACCAAAAAAAGTTCATTTATTAGGCTTGATTTACTTTGGATTTTGTGTTGAGTGATGTGTGTTTGAGATTTGAATGTAGCACACTCTACCCCACATGGAAAACTCGAATTTTGCATTAGAGACCAAATTTGGAAGCTTGTGGGACAAGTAAAACTTGTCCCACACCTCTTAAAATCCCTTGCCAACCCTACCTATGGTTTGGGAGGTCAAATTTAGGCTCTTTTAGGTGTTTTGGGGGGATAAAAAGGTAAAATGTTAATTGCACTTCCTTTCAAATATTTAATTTTGTCCTTTGAGGGGAGTGGGCTTAGATGGAGTGTGTAAGGTGCTTGTCATTCCTCCAACCACTCATTAATTGTGCATTGGAATATGAGGTTGACCAAGTGATGTGGAGTGGAGAGGAAATGAGGTGGCATCCTACTTGGAGCCACATCACCCCTCCCTCTTCTTTCTCTATTTATTGAATTCTTGTTGCTTGTTTTGGGGTTGGATGATCATTTTTAGTCTCTTGAATTTTTGGAGAGTGGGAGGATTTTTGAGGGAGTTTGTGGATTTTCTTTGGAGCTTGTGGATACTTGTTGATTTTTGGAGCTTGTGGATGCTTGCTTGATCTTTGGAGGAGTTTGGAACTTCATACTTGGAACAAGCTCTACCATGGAAAGGTAGGAGCTTCACCTTTGTTTATATTATGTTATTGTTACATGTATGTGTGTATATGTTTGTTGAATGTTGTTTTTTTTTTGAAATGCTTGTTGGGTATGGGTAGAATGCCTAAGTTAGGAGTGGGAGGAGACTAAGGGAGTTTATTTGAGGAGGCACAAGAGATCATGTTCTTGAGGAGGGAGTACGGGTTGGGTGCCCACCTATTATGAGAAATTCTTGCAATTTCTTCTTGTTCTTACTTTGAGGGAGCCGTAAGAATTGGGGAGGCATAAGAGTGGATGGAGGGATAAGGGGTACTTGAGGGAGACATAAGAGTTGTTAGGGGTTTTATGTTTTGCATTGGAGGCATTTTAGGTGGCACCTATTCCAATTGGGAGGCATAAGTGGCCTCCCATAGGTCTTACTCTTTTGGCTTTCTTGATAAGCCTTGTTATATTGTTGTTTTGATTGTTTTCTTCTTGTTGAGTTGTTATTGTGTTTGTGTGAAAATGGAATGAATGTGAAGTGATTTGTTAAGTAGTGTGGAAGCTAGTAGTTTCCATGAGTTGAGATCTTTTCCCATTGTGATGTGGTTGGGGCTCGGGGGCCAATGGAGAGGATGGCTTCTCTTCTCCATTGGGTATCTTGGTTGGGTGGAGAGCATTGCCTCTCCCCCTATTTTGTTGTGAATCAAGAAAACTTTTGGAGGAGCTACCTTGTTGGTGTTTGGAGCATTGGAGTCTTGTTGATGGCCATGTGAAACTTCTTGTATTTTTACCCACCTAGAGTGGAAGAAATTGTAATAATATGGTTCTTTCCTTGTGTCTTGTTGTATATATCTCCCCCCTAGGTAAATATAGGCAAATGAAGAATATGGAAATCAAGAAAAATTGAAATCCTTCATTTCGGGTTTTGAAAGTGCATTGCATGGTCGAAAAACTGACATTTATTGCATCACCAACCGCCTCAGTGCACATCAGAAGTTGTCAACATGTGAAAAGTCACGCTCTTGCACTGGGTTGAAGGCAAATATTAGAAGGTGTCAACATGGAAAAGTTGCGCCTTGGCACGGAGTTGAAGGCACGATCAAAAGGTGTCGACATGGAAAAGTTGCACCCTAGCGTAGGTTGAAGGCACAAATCAGAAGATGTCGACATGTAAAAATTTACGCCCTGGCACAAGTTGGAGGCATAGATCAGAAGATGTCGACATGGAAAAATTTGTGCCCTGGCGCAGGTTGAAGGCGCAGATCAAAGCTATCGACACAAAAAAGTTGTGCCTTGGCATAGGTTGAAGGTGCGAGATGAGAAGGTGTTGACTGAAAAAGTTGTGCCTTGGCGCGAGGTTGAAAGCGTAGATCGGAAGATGTCGACATGTAAAAATTTATGCCTTAGTGCAGGTTGGAGGCACAGATCAGAAGATGTTGACATGTAAAAAGTTGCACCCTGGCGCAGGTTGGAGGCGCAGATCAGAAGATGTTGACATGTAAAAAGTTGTGCCCTAGCGTAGGTTGGAGGTGCAGATCAGAAGATGTCGACATGTAAAAATTTGTGCCCTGGCGCGCAGTTAGAGGAGCAAATCGAGAAGATGTCAACATGTAACATATTGCGTCTTGGTGTAGGTAGGAGCCGTAGGCACCAAATTTTCAGCACCTATGGCACATCTTTAGGAAGTGCACCTTCGGGAGGTGAAACATTTTGAGCATTGACACCCCAAACCCGATAGGAAGCAAACCCGACCCGAGATATTGAGATGGCCATAACTTTTCACGGGGAGCTCGATTCACACAAGGTTGGACTTTTGGAAAAATTACGTTCAAAATACAATTTGCCATTTTTAGGTTTCTTTAGGGTTCTCACCTACCTCCATAATGAGATGAATTAAATACAATCTTGAGGTGGTTGGGATAGATTTGGAATTCCTCTCTCTTCCCTCTCTCATTCTTCCTATAAATTGCAAGGAGGGGCTTCTTTTTAAAGGTTGGACATTCATGTTTTACCCCTCCCTTCTTCTCTTTGGTAGGTAAATTTTTGGAGTTCAAACCTCCCATCTAAAACTATAATGCAACTTTGCCTCTTGGAATTTTGTAGTGTATTGTATCAATCTTTGGAGCAAATAATGCATGTTTGTGGATGATTCTCAACCCTCTCTGTGTTCATTTGCATCCTCTTGATCTTTCACTGTAAATTTGGTTATCTATGCATGATCTTGCATTACATTTTAATGGTTTGTGTTTATTGGCAAGATAGGTGTTCTTCATTCCTCGGTGCATCACCTTTGTTAGTTTAGGTTTATTTTAATGCATCTTCTTACCTTGTCTCCTTGGTGAGTTAAATTAGGTTTTGAGTAAACCCTCTACATTTTTATGTGTGCATCCGAACAAAGGAATAAGAACGGCCTTCATCAGAGAGCTATCCTGATTCGCAAGGTCTCACACTTGGGAAAAGCTCCATGTTATACAATCACACTTGAGAGATCAACCCATTGGTTGTAGATTTTCAGGCGTGCTACGATTCACCATCAAAATGTACATTTTGGTATGTTTTCCCCACTTCAAGTGGAGGAAATTTGTAATGGCATTGTTAAAGAAAGTTGCTATCCTATTGTTGTTATTGTTATTGCATTGCATGGGAAAGAAACAAATGGGAAAAGGAAGGAAAGAAAATGTTATTGTAAAGTTAGTTGCAAGTAGGAAGGAAATCATTCTTTCCTTGTTGAAATTTTGAATGTATTGAAAGGTTGATCTAATTTACAATGGAAAAGAAAGTATATTTGCATTTAGTAGTTATTGTTTTGTAAATATGAGAAAGAAGAAAATGTAGAAATAGTTATAAGTTGTTTTGTTGCAAAATATCTTTTATAGAAAATAAGTTAATATGGTTATTTTGAATGAATGACCATTGTAGTAAAATGAAAGAGAAAATAAGATAGATTTTATTCCACTAAGAAAGTAGATTTTATATCAAAAATAGATTTATATTCCCTTTTTCCTTGTAATGAAAAGAAAGACTTAGTTAAACAATGGAAATTATTCTTGTAAGTAGATGAAGTTTAATAGAAAAGAAAACACTTTAAAATGAATAGATTTAGCTAAGAAATGAATAAATGAGCAATAAATATCAAATCTGGAACTTGAAATAAATAAAAACAAATCAAGGATGCATTTTTACACCCTTTAGCAACTTTAAGTTTTTGTAAAAATCTCGGCATTAAGGTTTTGTTTTTCAAAACAGGACCATCGCCCTATGCAAGGCAGCGGTCCTATGTTTGTTACTCGGGAGTGGCAGTCTCGTGTTTGTCACCTAGCCAGGGTGGTGGTCCTGTGTTTGTCACCCAACCAGGCAGCGGTTCCCAGTGTTTGTCACCCACCTGGCGCGGCGGTCCCAGATTTGTCTTTCACCTGTATGGCGGCGGTCCTGTGTTTGTCACCCAACTAGGGCATCGGTTCAATGTTTCTCACCCCGGGTAGGGTGGCGGTCCTATCACTTATGACAGAATTCGTGGATCCGTGCCTGTGCATAAAATGTAACCATTTTCTCTAATTCCTAAGTGTAAAAATTAAATATAATGCTTCCAGCAAGTAAATAAAGATGAATACATAGGGTGTGACATCAAAACTCTCTAATGGTGAATCTAAAATCATTTCTTCATTTATATCAAAGGGGGTAGGGTTTTGCCCCAAATTTAAAACCCAATACACTAAAATCTTGAAAAAAAAACTAGATTGGAGGAGGAAACTCCTCCCAATCCTTGAAAGAAATAAATTACATAAATAAAAGACTAACTAAGCTAAATCTAAACTAAATCTTCTTGAAGAATCCTCCATGGCTTCTTCCCTTTTTTCTCTCATGGCTTCCTTCTCTCCAACCTACAAATTTAACAAAAGAAATTGAAGCAAATGAGAAGGTTAGAATAAGAAAAGGTTTTAATAGACTTTCATAAGGATTTTAGGGCTAAGTTGGGAACCCTAGGATCTAGTGGCTAAGATGGATTTGATCTAAGGGTGGAGAATTGACCCTACCTTTATTAAGAATAATGTAATTTTAAATATTTATTTTCAAACCTTAAGGGTATGTGTAGATGGGTGAGTGGGGTCATTTAATTACCTAGTGGTGTGGTGTCCTTAAGACCTTAGTTGTGTAGGATTGTATTAAAAAGGGTTCTTTAAATTATTAAAGAAATGAATTTAATAGTTGAGTATAAGGTTAACCTTATTAGAATTGAGCTTAATGGAAAGAGTAGAAGACACTTATTTAAATGAATTAAACCATGTTACCTTCCTTATGACTGTTGATTTATGTACCCACCAAGTTTTGTGATATTATGTACCTATTAACTAGACTTGGTTTCCCAATCTTAAATCTAAGTTAAGTAATGTAAGTAAGTTAACGAATCGTAAAGGTTAAACACCCTTGCATCATTCTTGCACCAGTAACTTCCCTTTTTAAAAAAAAAATAGTCACATTTTTGGGTTAAGTGTTTGGTTGAAGCGAGTTCTTGGAGCATAATTTTTACGAGTGTTACACTTGATATCAGAGCCATGTGTTCAAATCTTGGACCCTTGGGCACACTTAGAAATCATGAAACATGAACATTTAACCTAGTGCAAAATTGATTCTTTTAAATCTAGAAAACCACAATGTTGATAATTGTATGAAATAACAAACTTAGAAAACTAAAACAAGACCTAGAACAATGAACTAACTCTCACCTTGATCTATGTAAGAGGCATGGATTAGGTGAGGGATCTTTTCATATATACCTAGATATACCACCGCCAGAGCGGGATGTAGCAAACATTCTACCTCAGATCTTACAGATGCTTCAGGACGTCAATGCCATTATACACAGAGAGCCCTTGGGAGGACGATTTGATATACATGGTATGTATCCATCAAGTAGCATAGATGGCCGGGTATCCCCTTGACACAACGAGGAGCATAGAGCAAAGAACTTCTATGAGGAGTCAACTAGGAAGAGTCACCAGAGAGGACATGGGGACATGATCTTAGGACATAGTGATAGTTCTCGAGCCCTAGACAGAGGGAGGAGAATACATATAGACCTAGGGGTTGTCAGACATCAGCTACAGACCATATTAGGTAGATCCTAAAGCTATGACCATCTCACTATTTAGGTGATACAGGTGGTTTTCAAGTAGAGGCCTGGTTGGTGAGCTTGAGTGGATGTTTCGAGCTCGTCCTTGTGCTAGCAACATGAAAGCTTGTGTTATGATCCATCTTCCCGAGGGATGGAGCAGGATTTTGGTGGAGGACCGAGGTGTAGAAGCTCCATGTTGATTTCGAGACAATCACCTCGAGAGATATTTGAGGAGCATTTTAAGAGCAGGTATTTTCCCATAAGGTTTATATAGTAGTGGATAGAGCGAGTTTAACGACCTCGCTGTCAGGCATCGATGACTATAGCTAAGTATGAGAGTCAATTTCTAGATCTACTCCAGTACGTTGACTATATGCGGGATGAATCGGGGCCTGAACTTGGATTTGGGTGGCACGGTGCACATTCACTACCCACAGACATTAGTAGAGGCCGTGGAGAAGGCCTATATTGCAGAGGAGACATGGGGAAAGATGTAGTAGGCTAGAGACAAATTTTGGAGCCATATCCAGTAGATGTAGGATGGTAGGTCAAAGGGGTCGGTTCCCCATCCACGGGGTGGACAGAGTTTAGGATAGGCTTCTTTCAGGCATGATAGTAGTAGCAGCCACAATGCACTCCACCCACCTTATGACCCCCTCGGAGATTTGATGCGCAGAGAGGGCGAGCATGGGGCCTCCTCCTAGAATCCCGTAGGACACAAGGTGTGTCAAGAGCTCGATTAGCAAGATCCCATCAATAGAGACCTCGGCAGTCCATGGCCGGATCATTAGGTTCCACAACCTGGACATCTAGAGTGCATGGCCGGAGCCGCTTCCCACTGAGAGAGGACCAAGTAGCTATTATGGTTGTGGTGTTGTTGGACATCATTAGAGAGATTTCCCATAGAACCCTAACAAGGGTAAGATACATGAGCTCGAGCCTCTTTGTTGGTGATATGGCACTGAGTCATCGGATCCATGTAGTAGTTGAGAAGCTGCTAAGTCGAGCACCCGAGTACCATGATTGAGATGACAAGTAGTATTGGTGGTATTTCCAGCTCTATATTATTTGATTTTGATTCTTCCGATTCATTTATTGTGTCATCCTTAGTAGAGCATCGCAGTGGTGGCAATTAGGTAGGGCCGTAGTTAGGATGTTGAGATGGCTTCTGGAGCCAAAATTTTTGTAGACTCCTTAGGTAAGGAGTGTGTAGTGGATTTGGGACCCTTTTCCACTACTTTAGATCTTCAAATCCTTCCATTAGGATCTTATGGTGTCATATTAGGCATGGGTGGTTTCTCGCTCAAAAGCTAGAGTAGAGTGTTAACATAAGACTATTGCCCTGCATAGATGATCTTGGAGGGGAGTCAATGATATCGGGGAGTTAGGAGACCGTTTCCATTCACACCATCTCGTTATACAGCTTAAGCAATGTGTGTGACGGGGTTGTCATTGTATGCTATTATGGTTAGTGACAAATTGGGGATGATTCTAGTAGACCATCCCTTGATGACCATCTCATCTTGAGAGAGTTTTTGATGTGTTTCAGGAGGAGCCGGGGTTACCTTCCCCATGCGAGATAGATTTCCATATAGATCTTATTTCAGGTGTAGAGCCTATCTCATGAGAACCGAATCGATGACTACACCTAAGCTATGTGAGCTCAAGTTGCAGCTCGAGGGCCTCTCGGAGAAGGGCCTAATCCGTCCCTAGTGTATCCCCTTGGGGTGCACCAGTGATCTTTGTGAAGAAGAAGGATGGATCTCTTCGGTTGTGTATTGACTACTATCAGCTGAATAAAGTAACAATCAAGAATCGTTACCCCATTCCATGCATTGATGATTTATTTGATCGCAGACGAAGGGGCTATAGTTTTCCAAGATAGATCTTAAGTTAGGGTACCATCAGCTCAGGATTACGGAGGCGGATATTCATAAGACCGCATTCCGTACGAGATATGGCCACTACGAGTTCATAGTGGTACCTTTTGGGTTGACGAATGCCCCGCAATGTTTGAGTTTGATCAATGGGGTATCCAGAATTTTATAGATCATTTCATGCTCATATTCCTTGACGACATTTTGGTTTACTCATGCACTCGTGAGGAGCATGAGGAGCACCTCGCCTGAGGTTCTTCAAAGTTGTCTTCGCGAGCAACACCTTTACGGGAACTTGGAGAAGTGTGCATTATTTCAGAATGAGGTGCAATATTTGGGCCACATCATTTCTGGGGAAGGTATTGTAGTCGATCCTTCCAAGATTCAAGCCATCATGGATTGGCCAACACCCACTAGTGTGGCCGAGGTGCGTAGCTTCATGGGTCTAGTAGGTTACTACTGGGAGATTTGTTTAGTCCATTTCTATCGAATTATGCACCTATCACTTCCCTTCAGAGAAAGGGAAGAATTTTTTTATGGTTAGATAGATGTGAGCGAGGCCTTTAGTACATCAAGGAATGCCTCACGATAACACCTATTCTTGCAGTCAAATCCTCATGGTGAGTTCTACATTTGTACCAATGCTTCTTTGGTAGGCCTTGGAGGAGTGTGATGCAGGAGGGAAGAGTCATGGCTTTTGAGTCTCGCAAACTCAAGGATTATGAGCTTAATTATCCGACTCATGATCTTGAGCTTGCATGGCATTGTGCATGCCTTGGTCCGATGGAGGCATTTTATTCTTGGTCGAGATTCACACACGGGATAGATCACTTGAGTCTTCGCCACCTCTTAATGCAGCCCAATCTAAACGCTCGCCGTGGGCGTTGGATGGAGTTGGTATGTGAGTATGACATGGAGATAGATCATGTGAAGGGGAAGGAAAATGTGGTTGTAGGCACCTTGAGTAGATGGAGACATGTGGCTATGGCCACTTCGGGGCACAGATTTGCGGAGCAAGATTTTGCAAGCAACTTCCTCAAGAAAATTTCTACCTTGCAGTTAGAGCAAAGATTGAATCTCAGAGACCCATTATAGGGATATTTGAAGGATTTTCATTAGAGGCAGAGATGGCCTTCTCGCATACAGAGGTCGGATATATGTTCCTAGAGATGGAGGCTTGAGACATGACATTTTCTAAGAGGCTCATTGTGTGCCTTATTCAGCCCATCCCTCGGTGAAGAAGATGCACGCCACCTTGAGACAGCTTGTATTTTTGGAGAGGACTTGAGAGAGATGTGGCCTCATTTGTGTCATGTTGATTAGAGTGTTGAAGGTGAAGGTCGAGCATCAACATCCAAACTGGACTTATCTATCCTCATGCCATACTGCAGTGGAAATGGGACACCATTTCCATAGACTTCATCGTTGGGTTACCTACGCCAAGATACCACCACGACGCCATCATGGTCGTGGTGGATAAATAGACAAAAGTAGCTCATTATTCTTCAGTGAAGACCACCTTTACAACTAGTGTAGTGGTACGTGTATATTTTGATGAGATTGTTAGATTACATGGGATTTCATGGAAGATCATTTGTGACCGCAATCCTCTTTACACTTCCCATTTCTGGACTACCATGCAAAGATGCCCTCGAAATGAGGATTAATTTTAGTAAAGCTTATCATCCCGAGACATATAGACAGAGACAAAGAAGGTGAATAAGATTTTAAAGTATATGCTCAGATGTACATGATGGATCATCAGTGAGATGGGAGGAGTACATGTACTAGGTGGAGTTTTCCATTACAATAATAGTTTCCGAGTTCTATAGGCATGGTTCCTTTTCAGAATTATATGGAGAGTGCAGGACATCTCTTAGTTAGGATAGGATTGAGGACAGGTTTCCTTGGGTTAGCATTATTGCAGGATATGGAGCAGCAAAAGTTACCTTGATCGTGAAGAGATTACAGGAGGCACAGGCAAACAGAAAAAGTATGTGGACTAACATAGGACAAATCATAGTTTTGAGGTGGGAACGAAGGTGTTTCTTCTTGTCATATCGCATAAGAGCCCTATCCTTTATGGAAAAGGTTCTAAGATTGCTCCTATGTTTGTGTGTCCATTTGATATCTTCGAGTGCCTCGGTCCCTTCGCTCTATTGTCTAGCATTGCCACCTAGCTTGTCTCGTGTCCATGATGTGTTTCACTTTTTATGCTTAGGAGATATATTTCGATCCTTCTCACGTGCTAGATTGGACCACATTGCAGGTGTAAGATCGGGTAGGTGATGGTGGAGCCCGTATGCATTATAGAGCGCAGGACCATGGGCCTTCACGGTAGAGAGATTGAGGTAGAGATTGATCAGTTCGGGTCCAGGGGGATGAGATATGACGAGACTGCAGCCTACTTGGGAGGATCCTACTTTTCTATGAGGACAGCTTCCACACCTTTTCCGGTGACTTCTAGGAGGAAGTCGAGTCTAAGGGGAGGGGGATGTAGTGCCCACTTCCCTTCAACATCATTTTGATTTGCTGTTTTCGTTGCTGGTTACTTCACTTAAGGATTTATTATAACTTCTTTGATTTAGCATGCTAACAAATATCAAAGACACTAAAATGTTATTCATTCGATCCTTATATGATGAATATGGTTTATCGAGACATTTGATGATGATATTGGTATACTTTTGACATGGTTATTTATCTTTAATTTTGACATGTGATATATTTAGTCATATTGGGTAGATCTTGATAATTGGATTAATGTGATGATCATTTTGACATAAATGAAATGTGGAATAGAAATGTGCTAGAAATTGTAAGTGATATCGTAATTGCATAGATGATAGTAATTCATGTATAGTTGATTTTAGATTATATTGTATATTTGGCATGAATGTTTTAATGTGGCCATGAGGTCAAGGAGGTACTCTCTTTTCTACAAGTATATTATATTCACAAAAATATCTGGGGAGTGGAGACCAACCACATCAGAATTCAAGAAGAATCCAACAAGGGTCACCATTGTAACATGTAATTGCATGTGTGTTAGAATTAATTGGTTAGGGGAAAATTGTGACCTAGGGGTCATGTGTTGTTTTGTTTTAATTTTCCCTTTCTATTATGTTAGTATGTGTTTCCTCTTAGTAAGTGAAATTTTACTTGTTTTATTATTTATATTTTTGGATTGGTGTTTACCCCTTTATTAGTCATGGGTTGTAGTGTCTTAATTAAGTTAATTTGAATTTGTTTTAAACTAATTAAAAGATGTGACCAAAAAGGAGTTCATTTATTAGGCTTGATTTACTTTGGATTTTGTGTTGAGTGATGTGTGTTTGAGTTTTGAGTGTAGCACACTCTACCCCACATGGGAAACTCGAATTTGGCCTTAGAGGCCAAATTTGGAAGCTTGTGGGACAAGTCAAACTTGTCCCACACCTCTTAAAAGCCCATGCCAACCCTACCTATGGGTTGGGAGGTCAAATTTAGGCTCTTTTAGGTGTTTTGGGGGATAAAAAGGTAAAATGTTAATTGCACTTCCTTTCAAATATTTAATTTTTTCCTTTGAGGGGAGTGGGCTTAGATGGAGTGTGTAAGGTGCTTGTCATTCCTCCAACCACTCATTAATTGTGCATTGGAATATGAGGTTGACCAAGTGATGTGGAGTGGAGAGGAAATGAGATGGCATCCTACTTGGAGCCACATCACCCCTCCCTCTTCTTTCTCTATTTATTGAATTCTTGTTGCTTGTTTCGGGGTTGGATTATCGTTTTAGTCTCTTGAATTTTTGGAGAGTGGGAGGATTTTTGAGGGAGTTTGTGGATTTTCTTTGGAGCTTGTGGATACTTGTTGATTTTTGGAGCTTGTGGATGCTTGCTTGATCTTTGGAGGAGTTTGGAACTTCATACTTGGAACAAGCTCTACCATGGAAAGGTAGGAGCTTCACCTTTGTTTATATTATGTTATTGTTACATGTATGTGTGTATATGTTTGTTGAATGTTGTTTTCTTTTTTTGAAATGCTTGTTGGGTATGGGTAGAATGCCTAAGTTGGAAGTGGGAGGAGACTATGGGGAGTTTATTTGAGGGAGGCATAAGAGATCATGTTCTTGAGGAGGGAGTACAGGTTGGGTGCCCACCTATTATGATAAATTCTTGCAATTTCTTCTTGTTCTTACTTTGAGTGAGCCGTAAGAGCGAGGGAGGCATAAGAGTGGATGGAGGGATAAGGGTACTGAGGGAGGCATAAGAGTTGTTAGGGGTTTTGGGTTTTGCATTGGAGGTATTTTAGGTGGCACCCATTTCCACTGGGAGGCATAAGTGGCCTCCCCATAGGTCTTACTCTTTTGGCTTTCTTGATAAGCCTTGTTATATTGTTGTTTTGATTGTTTTCTTCTTGTTGAGTTGTTATTGTGTTTGTGTGAAAATGGAATGAATGTGAAGCGATTTGTTAAATATTGTGAAAGATAGTAGTTTCCATGAGTTGAGATATTTTGCTATTATGATGTGGTTTGGTCTCGGGGCCAATGGAGAGGATGGCTTCTCTTCTCCATTGGGTATCTTGGTTGGGTGGAGAGCATTGCCTCTCCCCTATTTTGTTGTGAATCAAGAAACATTTTGAGGATCTAACTTGTTGGTGTTTAGAGCATTGGATTCTTGTTGATGGCCATGTGAAACTTCTTGTATTGTTACCCACTAGATTGGAAGAAATTGTAATAATATGGTTCTTTCCTTGTGTACATTTTGGTATGTTTTCCCACTTCAAGTGGAGGAAATTTGTCATGGCATTGTTAAAGAAAGTTTCTATCCTATTGTTGTTATTGTTATTAATGCATGGGAAAAGGAAGGAAATAAAATGTTATTTTAAAGTTAGTTGTAAGTAGGAAGGAAATCATTCTTTCCTTGTTAAAATTTTGAACGTATTGAAAGGTTGATCTAATTTACAATGGAAGAGAAAGTATATTTGCATTTAGTAGTTATTGTTTTGTAAATATGAGAAAAAGAAAATGTAGAAATAGTTATAAGTTGTTTTGTTGCAAAATATCTTTTATAGAAAATGAGTTAATACGGTTATTTTGAATGAATGAACATTGTAGTAAAATGAAAGAGAAAATAAGCTAGATTCTATCGTGACTAAGAAAGTAGATTTTATATCAAAAATATATTTATATTCGTTTTTACCTTGTAATGAAAAGAAAACTTAGTTAAACAATGGAAATTATTCTTGTAAGTAGATGAACTTTAATAGAAAAGAAAAAACTTTAAAATGAATAGATTTAACTAAGAAATGAATAAATGAACAATATAAATCAAACCTAGAACTTGAAATAAATAAAAACAAATCAAGGATCCCTTTACACCCTTTAGCAGCTTTAAGCTTTTGTAAAAATATGGACATTAAGGTTTTGTTTTTCAGAAATAGGAGCGCCCCTCTACAGGCGGTGGTCCCGTGTTTGTCATCTAGCCAAGGCAAATGCGGTCCTATGTTTGTCACCCAGCCAGAGCGGCGGTCATGTGTTTGTCACACTACGTAGGGCGGTTGTCCTATCACTTATGACATAATTTCAGGATCCGTGCTGTGCATAAAATGTAACCATTTTCTCTAATTCCTAAGTGTAAAAAAATTAAATATAATGCTTCCAGCAAGTAAATAAAGAGGAATACATAGGGGTGTGACATCAAAACTCTTTAATGGTGAATCTAAAAGAATTTCTTCATTTATATCAAAGGGGGTAGGGTTTTGCCCCAAATTTAAAACCCAATACACTAAAATCTTGAAATAAAAACTAGATTGGAGGAGGAAACTCCTCCCAATCCTTGAAAGAAATAAATTACATAAATAAAAGACTAACTAAGCTAAATCTAAACTAAATCTTCTTGAAGAATCCTCCATGGCTTCTTCTCTTTTTCTCTCATGGCTTCCTTTTCTTGAACCTACAAATTTAACAAAAGAAATTGATTCAAATGAGAAGGTTAGAATAAGAAAAGTTTTTAATAGACATTCATAAAGATTTTTAGGGCTAAGATGGTTTTGATCTAAGGGTGGAGAATTGACCCTACCTTTTTAAAGAATAATGTAATTTTAAATATTTATTTTCAAACCTTAAGGGTATGTGTAGATGGGTGAGTGGGGTCATTTAATTACCTAGTGGTGTGGTGTCCTTAAGACCTTAGTTGTGTAGGATTGTATTAAAAAAGAGGGGGTGGGGTCCTTTATATTATTAAAGAAATGAATTTAATAGTTGAGTATAAGGTTAACCTTATTAGAATTGAGCTTAATGGAAAGAGTAGAAGACACTTATTTAAATGAATTAAACCATGTTACCTTCCTTAGGACTATTGATTAATGTACCCTACAAAGTTTTTTTGAAATTATGTACCTAATAACTAGACTTGGTTTCTCAATCTTCAATCTAAGTTAAGTAATGTAAGTAAGTTAACGAACCGTAAAGGTTAAGCACCCTTGCATCCGTTTTGCACCAGTAATCTTCCCTTTTAAAAAAGAAAGAAAAGTAGTCTCATTTTCAGTTAAGTGTTTTGTTGAAGAGAGTTCTTGGAGCTTAATTTTTGCGGGTGTTACACACGGCCCTCCACATGTCTAGATCCGAAAGGTAGAGTTATGCGTGATCAAAAGGCTAAGCATAGGTAGGCCATCGAAATAATCCATATGTCAAAGACATGACACAACTTCAAAAGTAAAATTCAGACGCAGGTCACAAATGTGTAGTGAGCCTCCACATGTCCTGGATCGACATACAAACTTAGCCAAAGAAAAGGGACTTACCCAAAACCTAAAGAAATAGGGCGAGAGCCACGGAAGGTGCCATGTGCCTCTTTGGCACAATTTCAAAGGTGCAGCCCAAAAGGTAGTCCCCAAACTAGTGCCAACCCACCACATTGTCGAGTCCAAAAGGTCAAAGTTAGCCATTGAAAATTCCAAAATCCTGCAGAGGCCTCCACGTGTCTTATCCACACAACTTCAAAAGCAAAATCGGGGTAGTTTCCAAATGAGTGCAAAGTCTCGCACGTGTCTCAGATTAGGCACAGTGTCTTTGCCAATAGGAAGGATTCATGAAGAACACAGAGGAGCCCATGGAAGCCACCATGTGTCGATTCGAAACAATTTCAAGAGTGAGAGGAAGGGGTTGAATCTTCAACACACGTGAGGCTGCCACATGGGTCTTGCATAGATGGACTCTTTTAAATATTATGAGCCCACAACCTTGATCTTTAGACAACCATATCTTTCGACCTTAATCTCATATTTGAGCGGGAAATGACCTTTTGAAAAATCTTGGTGCTCGCTTCTTACCTACCGCCATTAATGTTTTTGGCCCACCATTTTTAAGGCTATCTAGTCTCCCACCTACCACCATGATGAAGAATGGTCTTCCTTTGTTTCCTAAAGCAAGTAATGTGTGATCGGGGAAATGGGCGTTATAGTTAGACTCATCATTGTGGTAGGTGGATTCAATGCTCTTCCAGGGGTGGTTGGAGTAGGGTTCGAATTCTTCCCTCCTTTCTCTCTTATTCTTCCTATATATTGTAAAGGAGGGGCATTTTATAAAATTTTGGTCATTCTTTCTATTCCCGCCGCCTCTCTCTTTCTTCTCTAGGGTAGAATGTGGAGTCTAAGCCTCATCTAATGGCTCTATAATTATATTTTCTTTCCTCTTTCCCACTGATGATGTACTGTGTGACTTATGGAGCAATAAAATATGTTTTTTATGCATTTGTCCATCCTTTGCTTGTTTTGTTGTCTTCTTGCTTGTCATCATTACAGGTATATCGTGCATACTACGATGTTTATTGCAGGTTTTGGGAGCTATGTTGAATGATTTTGAAGTGGTGTTCCATGTGAACTATATATTTGGTCCGTGATGCATCCGTCCATCCTCTCCATTGCTCACCTCTCTCCATTTTAGGAAGCTAGATTTGTGATCAACCACTTCCTTTTCTAGTGTAGGCTCTCTTTCACTCTCTCTCTCTCTCTCCCCATCTCCTTGGAATGGTTAGATTACGATTAGATAGGTTTTCCGCACTATAGTAACTTCGTGGCGTGCGATTTAGTAAGAATAAGTTGGCTTTCTCTGGAGGGCCATCCAATTCGCAAGTCACATAGCCTAAGAGATGGTCCAATGTTGTGCAATCACACCGGATGCCCCACTCGGATCCGAGGCCATTTGGGGGTGTTTTTATTTTGCTTCAAAAATGACTTTGTAGGTGTAGTGATGAGATGAGACCTAGGGATGATGTGTGCGTGAACCATATAACGACGTGTATATCACAACCATATGAATGTATAAGTGATGATTTAGCCTAAGCGTATATCACTATAAGATGAATGGATGAGTGATTATTTAACCTGAAGCGTATATCACTACAAGATGAATGGAAGGAATTTGGTGATGTACCCTAACATGTATACCACTATAAAATGATAGAATAGACGATGATTTAGCCTTAAGCATATGTCACTAGCATAGGATTATCGTATGTTGAAAGGAGTAAAGGTGTGATGAGTGTAAGGTCCATTTTATTTATAAACCCTCAAGTAGTCGAGTATCGATTGAGGAACTAAATTTCCTCATCGGGTGCTTGAGTGTAGCATGTATAAGACAAATGTAGTATAGGTGATGACCATGTGATGAGTAGAATGTGTAAATACGCTATGTGTAGAATGAAAATGCAAGATGTGTCTAACATGTAATGTGTAAGGAGGTGACATGTAATGTATGTAGATAGAATAGTAATGTAGTATGTATTATGTATGTCACACGATATGTGAATAGATGTGGTGTGTAATTTCTATAGTGTAGTTTGTGTTATTCATGTGTGGTAATCCCTCAATAGGAAAGTGTGAACTGAAGCACAAAAGTGTGTCATCGAGTAATGATGATCCTAAAATGTATGATGAAAAATACCTATATAAAAATTCAAAGATGATATATTCTATGATTAAATGGGGGATTTTTGCAGTGTGTTCTCGCCCCCAAGTATATAGGAATGAGTAAACCAATCAATGATAGTGAATGATGAAGGCCCTCCACCCAATGTTTGCGAGCATGAAAGCGTAGGACCATAGTCTAATAGTGCTTGTCTGGTAGAAAATGTGGTTCTAGTGAATGAATTCTATATGCATATGAGGGATGTATATAGGATGGAGATCATGGCATAGTAAAATGTGTCGGTGATGGAGATATATGTTATGTTGTGTTCGAAGGTGATGAATATCTACGTAAAATTAAACAAGGTGGTGATTGACACCAAGATGCAAAGTGACTACCCTAGGAATGGTGTAATGCACAAATTTTCAACATCAAAATACAATAGTAAAATTATCGAATAATGTTTTTTTTTACTTTAATTGCACACTAGACAACACCACATGGGATCTAAATAAAGAAACTCAACATCACATAGGAAACTTACATTAAAATTATCCCACTCATCAATAGGATAAGATAGGTTATACACCAATGTCTTAGTCAAATGACGTAAACCAAGATAATGACCCAATTATAGTAAGAAACACAATATAGGAATACTCCACAACATAACATTTTCATGGTTTACATATTCATTACATTAAGCTTTCCATAGTATGAACTTATAGTTTTCAATAAGATTAAACACATAAGGTTTAAAATTTCCTATTTTTCAAACTCTAATTGCTTTATTTTGCAGAGCATTAGTCTTTAACGGAGAATGTGTGGTTGGTTCCTTTCTCCAATTCCATTAGTTATCCATAGCTCATTTGTTTAATAAATTCATTTTAAACAACTATGAGTCTCCTAATATTCAATTCTTATGTTAAAGGTTTGTTTCTCAAAAATTGTTTAGTTGACTATAATTGTCTAAAGAACACTTAACATGGGACCCTTTGGTTCTTTACAACTAGGCTGCATGTTTTTGTTTAAAAATCACCTATAGTGGTTCCTTTATAATTTATTGTTTCTTTCATGGAAATAACTTTATATAGCTTGATTTTTATTAGAGCATCTATGCACACATGTGCCTTCTAATATTTGACTTATGAATTGTTTGAGAGAGCCATGTTTACTTGGTTTGGACAAGTACTATCGTTACTGAGGAGGAAAAATTCATAGTAAGAAAAAGGAAGGTTACTAGATCAATAGAAAACATATCCCGAGTTCATTTCATAGCATTTTTTAATACTAACAATACATTCTTTTAATCTTCAAGTTATTACAACCAACTATGTAGGTTAAATAATTAAGTTGTATCATTCTAGATTCACAATTCATTGCTCCAATTAGAATTCATATTTTCACAATCATATTACACATGGAAGGGTACATTACACCTGTGTTCCCGTTATAGATATTTTTCTATAAATTTATGTGACGAATTTCACATTTCAAACTACTTCTGTTTCATCATCTTAAGGATTTACTCTCAATAGTAATGTGTTAATATCATGTTTTGACTATAAATTCTACATTCGAGTGATCCTAGGTTTGGTATATTCCTATTTACGCCAAGGGTTCTACTATATTTTACAAGTCCAACATGAGTTCAATTTCCTTAACTCACAAGACCTTGAATTTACAATTGAAGGTATCCCATTCTCAAGGCTAGACTTTATTATTTCATTAGCATGGTTGTTTAATCCACATTTATGCAAACAAAGCATCTCGATCATACATCATATCTGATTTTTCAATTTATTAGATTATTTTATTAGTCATGGAACACTACTTTATTACATTCATTCTATGATCACATATGACATTTTAGTTGGTTTTTACATTTGTCAAAGGTATACCATTTATATAGTGGAATTCCATAGATTCATATTATTTACCATTTTTCACTAACTATATTTGCATGGTTACTTTGGTCCCGTAATAACATCATTTTGTATCAAATGTAATCCCTTTAACACTTACGAAACACTTAGGGATTTAATACGACAAGGAGAATGACGTCGCACAAGAGAACTCATTTCAATTCTCTTGGACATGGAAATACAAGTGTATATTGAAGTAAAGATATCCCAAACAACCTTACGTATTTCCAAAAGTTTCCTAGAAACCTTTTTCAATTGTTTGGTAAATACGCAAGTAATTTGACACATATTCTCCACTCACAAAATTTAGATCTCAAAAGAGATCAATCGCATGTACAACCACCAACTATCTTGCTTAAGGATTCGCCACCCACTAGGGTACCAAGGGATATCACACAAAAGAGGTTTAACCTTATTTTAGGATGTGGTAATACTTGCAACATCTAGGAATGATCACTTCACTCATGCCAATATGATAGGTTTCACAACATATATGTACCACCTCATAAAATATCAAGTAAATGGTCCTTAATAATATGTCTTATGTGTGAAAAAGGAGATGATTAATGAGGCCGAGTATTTTATTAATACAATCAATGCTTTACACCCTAGGAAAAGAGTCAAATGGGGAATGAAGGACAATAGGAATAATAATTTGTTCTTTTAATTTCATTAGTTTTGATGAGAGGATATTATACCTAGAATTTTGGGTGTTAAGGAAATTAACCAATAATTAACATAACAAAAGATTAGTTTGATATCTTTATAACATAGGTAAAACATTGAGTACAACTTCACATCCAATTCGAAACTATAAAATATAGCCACATTGGCATTCTCTTTTCAAAAATATACAAAGAATAATTCTTCAAACAATAATACATATCATTATTCTATGGTAATACATGAATTACAAGATGAATATAAATTTACAATGATAACTCATTAATTACAACATATCACATCTAGAAAAATTCCTCTTGTTTGGAGTACCTACAACCAACATTGCGTCATCCTAAATTTGAGTATAGAAATAACCTACACTCAAGTATAAATTAGAGAGAGCAAGAGAGAAATATGATTCGTTTTCTTTTCAAATCACCATAACATCATGTATCCACTTTTAATTTCATTTCAACTCATATACATTTTGATCCATTTGTATTTTCAAAACCCAATCAATATTTTCATAATTATCTCTAGAGAGAGAAAGGGGAAGAGAGAGAAAGTATGGATTTCATTTTCCTTTCTATTCATCATATCATAACCACATACATTATCAAATTTTCATTTCATTTCCAACCCATGAACATTTATAACTCATTTACATTTCTAGAACCAGTCAAAATATCAGAGTTACTTCTAGAAAGAAAAAAGGGAAGAGAGAGAAACATCATAAGTTCCTAAAAAACATTCATACAATAGTTTGATTGATTCATACTCTATAACTTGTGGATAACATATGTACAAGGTTCCATGGTTACTTAGGACTCAATGCAGACCCTTAGAAGGTGTGTTTAGCTAAAGTTGCAATTTTGGTACAGGCTGGCCGAAACATCAAAAGTGCCTACAAACTGGGATTGAAAACACTTAGTTTAAGTTTGATCATGAATTTTGACAATTCATACTTACTCTCTCATATATAGATAATTTATCATGTCTGACAGAAGTTGATTACGATGAGCAGAGCTCAAGTTACAAGGGGAACTTCGGGGCCAGATATCATAATTACGTCAAAAGCTCTTGTCGCACAATGACCAAAGTGGGCCCCAAAACCCACTTGCAAAATTAGTTTCCCAATGTGTTTTTAGTGAACTAAAGGTGGGTTATGATCCTCTTGTTGGCATTCTAGAGGTAGGAGGTAGTGGTTTTTCAAGATTTCTCAAGCTAAGTGACAACCGTAAGCCGAAACCGATCATGTTTTATTAAAATGACCCTAACACCATAAATGATTGATAATCTTAGGAGGTTTAGGAATGCGACTTACAAGAGAGTTAAATGATTTCATACAACTCAGTTAAATTTCCCTAAGATGTTACATGTTGCTTTGGGTCATGCAAGTGTTTAGTTTCGTGAGTACGTTTGGGTGTGGCACTCCATGCATGTAATTATCAAAATATGAGTTTTTCTCATTTTTTAAATTTTTTTATTGGATGTTGATGTTTTGAGAGTTTACATCAAGGAAATATTTTTTCACCTATCATTCAACGTTTAATTTTAAAAATATTGAAATGATGAAGGGAAATTTAATGCAAGCGAAAAGGGAAAACCATACCTATTAACAGTGAAACGTGCAAGTGTAGAGCTCCATGGGTTAAATTTTTTCTTCACATGTGCCTTACAGGTACCACTTTGAGATCTCAAAAGGAACAAGTAGGGTAAGTTTCATAACAAGTCAGGGATGGGTCAAACCACTAATAAAGCACATATCCGAAGGCAGAATCCTTACACAAGGGAAACTCCTTACAACCGAGCTATGTAAAGTTATTAGCATAATTAGATAGTAGAAGCACTACATTGAAAAATCCTGAAATATCATAGAAAGCTGTGTTAAGTGAGCTCAAAGTCAATGTAAATAATCATTTAGATCGCACTAAAACAACCCATCTTGAGTAATACAAAAATATGTTGATTTGTGAATGGATGAAGAATTGATACCGAGCCACAACCAAGCTAGGCCCACTTAGTGAGTTGTGTTAGTGTAATTTTTTATTCCATTGTCGATTGTGGTAACTATTTACAACCATCTCTGCTTTGTATTTATCCCCATTCGCTGTGACTGCATAATGTAGAAGATTAATGAATATTATTTGATTATTTCTATTATATCTACCAGGATGTAAAGGTATTTTTGTCTTGTTCCATCTGACCCTCATACCATCATTGGTATCAGAGTGGGGAGGGCAGAGCCATAAGGAGGAATGTGAAGGTTGCTAGAGGTGGTTTATGTTGCTTCGTAAACTTGAGGCTTGTAAATCAAGGTGACGAAGCATGGAGAATTGTTGAAAGAGTCATTCTCAGATAGAGGACCTTAACGCAGGTTGAAGGATCAAACTCGCAGAGGAAGAATAACATTTTCTAAATGCAAAAGGAATGATATAAATACAAACGAAGTAGACAAGGCTGACACGCAGCAGGAGGAAGGTATTTGCATAACCGTTTCATGCACCGGTTGCTCATAACTATTTTCATTTATTTATATGCCTTTGTTGCACAAAGTGAATATGTGTTGAAGGATTTTATGTGATCGGAATGAATCAAATTTTATGAAGAATAGTAGATGGATTTAAATTGGAAGAAAGCAATGCAGAGGTTAATGGACTTGATGTTGATGCACTATATGAACCAAGAACAAAAGCAACGGAGAAGAACTTATCATTCCCATGGCAGAATCAAGATGGTTTCCATTGGAGGATTTGTGAGGAAAATTGCTTGTATGACGTCTAGGGAGGTCTCAGAACTAAACCCTCTAAAAATTCTCATTCATCAAGAAAATGCATTTTTTAAGTCGGCATCAAACTGTTCTAATTTAGCACATGCACATTCAATCGAGATTGTTAAAATCCTTAATGCAATTGAGGTTGAGAATGGTACTTAGAAATTTACAAAAAAGACTTAATAGCAAGAATAATGGATCTTGTAAAAACTATGTATGATGAGGGAGAAGAGGTTATCACGATAACCATAGTGAAGTAAGTAGCAGAACATAAATACAGGTGGATAGAGGAAAATGGAGGCTAGCAAATAAGGTATTTAGGACATATTCCTCAATTTTTGGTTTGTGTTTATTTCAGTTTTTGTTTTGTTCCGTGTTCTGTTGTTTTGTGATCGGATGCTGAAAATGGATTACTCTAGAGCATAGTTGTTTGCCAATGGTTCTTCATTTTGAATTGATCCTCTGAGTGTCGTGCTTTGAAAAGAAGATGGTTCACTTGTGAATACGTTCACTTGCAACATGAACCATGTGCAATAAGGTCTATGGCGAGATCCGTCAAGTATTCACATTTCAAATTATGGGTGAAAATGACTTAGTCAAGGGCAACATCCGAATGCAAGTGATTTGTTTCCTTTTTTTAAGATTTGGTAAACGATAATTAGCATCAATGTGGATACAACGAAGAACATGATTGCTATGATTCTTAGAAGTGAATGTGGAATATTTTTCAAGTATTTTTGTTGTGTTCCTATGTTGTTTGGTTGTTCAATAAAGTGTAGATGGTGCATAGTTTCCTATTTGGGACCTTCTAAATTGAAAAGTATCATAGGGAGAAGAAAATAACTTAAAGCAAAGGCATGGTACTTGAAGTTGGGTTCGTGGTAATCCTGTAAAACCACCGAGGTATCATCCTCTTGGGTTCATGGTACGCCTGTAAAACCACCAAGGTAAAATCCTCTTGGTTTGTGGTAATCCTATAAAACCACCGAGGTGAATAGTGAAAAGTGCTCCTGTCCCTCTAGGTTTATGGTCAACCTTAGAAAAACCATGTGTATCAAGACCATGTAGGCACATGCTCATGTGAAGACCCTCTTTGCAGTGTTCTCATTAAGGGGGACATCCTGTATTAGGAAATGTATATTTGTATGAACAATGTAATAAGGGGGGGAATGTTAGCGTAATTTGTTATTCCATTATCGGGTTGTGGTAACTATTTACAATCTGTATTCGCTTTTATTTATCCCCATTTGTTGTGATCTGCATAATGTAGAAGATCAATGAATATTATTTAAATATTTATGTTATATTTTCCAGGATGTAAAGGCATTTTTCGTGATGTAAAGGTATTTTCTGTCTTGTTCCATCCGATCCTCATACCATCAAGTTGTAGACAACATAAAAATCAAGAAATAAACTAAGAAGGGTAATACATAGTTTAATGATGCAATACGATCCCTTTAGATCACATCCCAGGATGGTTAAACCCAGATCTAAAACAACAATAGCTTGAGCTCCACATCAGTTGTGTGTAGGAGGAAAGTGTGCCATGCCTCTAATGGACCCTCTCTACCAAGATGGAAATGGAAACCAGAGGGTTTCACGCAGAGAAAGAGTGCAAGATAAAAATCTGTAGAGACACACATCAGATAACAGGAAAATCTCACAAAGAAGAGCATCTGAATCTGCATACCCACCTAAAACTTTGAATTTTGTCCCGATTTTTGTGCAATAGATATGCCAGGAGTGTTGTAGAGGCCAAGTATAGCAGGAAATTTTATGCCATGTAGGTTGTGATTCATCTAGATCAACAATAATGCATCATTATGAAGGACATTTCTTCCACAACCTCCAAACATAAACAATACAGCTAGCCATTGCTTGCCTCCCAAACCTCAATCGCATTCTCTTTTTTACAGGCATAAAAAACAAAATGAAGATAGTAAATCTTTTTGTTTCACTTCATAAACAATTGAACCCACTTCAAAAATAGATACAGATCCAGTCAATGGTTTACATATGATAAAAGGAGGGATATTAAGGATCCATATTTATCTCTAAGAACGGGGCAGGTTTAACACATGATGCGATCGAATGAGGATCGTTATTGGCTAGATCTTTGTTTAGCACAGCCCCTTGTCATGTTCTATACATTGCAATTGTTTAATTAGTGTTAAATTATAATGTTAACTTGGGTTTCTTTGTGGTTAGGGCCTCGGGATCCCAATAAAGTGCTTGTATTATTCAAGGACGGTGATAGGTCCATAGGCCACCTCCATACCTTTTTCATCTCGCAAAATCCATCTTATACAAGGAGTGTAACTACAAATGGGCCTATGCCAATGTGTATGAATAATAGAATGTTACGATCGTGTAGACAATACTCGAGTAGGTGAGCTACGTTTAGAATGCAGTTTGAGTAATATGGAGTGTGATGTGCTAGAGGAAGTAGCTTTTGCGAGATGATTTTGCGGGTGATAGAGTGACATCCCTAGATTGGACACGTCTTTGATATGGAGTCTTATAAGTAGTAGTGGCAGTTGGTATAGAACAATCTTTTCTATCGCACAAATGGTACCGCCACATGGTGGTTATTCTATGGGTTGTGGCTCATTTTAATATCTACGATGTGGAAGAGGAAGACCAATATTAGGAGCGTGATCAAAATATTGGAATGGATCACATCATGAAAGATGTTGTACTCAATGATTTCATGTAAGAATTTTATAAAAATATGTACGGTAGAAGGAAAAAAATTGCATGGCATGAAGCCATGGCCTACCAAGGAGGTAGTTATAGAAAACCCGGGAAATCAACAATGAAAATGACAGAGTGGAAATTCTTTGGACCAACAAAGTGCATAGGCATTGTAATGTTACCAAGACATGGATGGAGAGAACCATCATATGTTTGTAGTGAAATACTAGATGGACTAAAGTCACAAGCGAAAGACCTATAACTTCAAGGAATGACATAGGACACAAGTTAATCTCATATTCATTATCTATCAAAGTGCATTTAACAACTACATTATGAAAGCAAGATATGATATGCAGAGGTAAGTCACTATCAAATTTTTTAACATCAATAAGAAGGATAGACTTGAAAATGAGGTGTAAAGAAAAGGCATCGAAAAATGCTTGATAAACTCGAATCGGGGTTCATGTCAACACGAATGCGGGTAGTAGGAAGAAAATTTTGTACTCCATGTACTAGATCAAGATTGAAAAGCAAGTCTTTAATTGAGATACTCATAATGGCTTGTAATTAATGCATAATCTATAAGCGTGAATGATGGAGTCGTGTTCACTAAAATGATTAACTAAATTTTACTAATTAGTGTAGTATAAAGGGTAGTTAATCTAAGATATGAATAACTGTAATAAAGTAAATAAATGTCATAGAAAAGTATACAAGAAAGCTAAAAATTATGAAAAAGTAAATGCTAACCCTAATATTCAAAAGAGAAGTGTAACACCCACATTTTACACATACAAATATAACACACATAATAAGAGGATAATATTTTTGTTGGCTTACATCGTTTGATACATAACACCAACATAGGATCACTTAGGATAATATATAACACATGAGACATCTATGTAATAATGGACCCATATATATCACATGATAAAACGAAATACAAAACAAAAATGAAAAAGTACTACAATTACCCACTACAATATACCCTTACTCATGAGGCACTTCCCACAACACATCATATTTCATGGTGAAATATTTATTCCAATAGTATTTTAATTAGTTGAATATATTTTTGAAGAACATACATACGATGGGACCTTTCGTTCTTCTACAACTAGGTTGTATGTTTTTGTTGAACATTTCACCTATAGTGGTTCCTTTGGAATTTTCTCATTTCTCTTATGGAAATAAATTTATACATCATGATTGTGATGAGGAACATATATACACACATGCGTCTTCTAATATTTGACTTAAGGATTTTTTTGAAAGATTCATGTTCACTTGGTTTGGAACATACTCTCCTTACAAGGAGGAAAATTCATAGGAAGAAAAAGGAAGGTTACTAGATCAATAGAAAACCTATCCCAAGTTTGTTTCATAGCCTTGTTTAATACTAACAATACACTCTTTTAATCTTCAAGTTATTATAACCAAATATGTAGGTTAAATAATTAAGTTGTATCATTCTTGATTCACAATCCATTGCTCCAATTAGGAATTCATATCTTCACAATTATATTGCACATGGAAGGGTACATTACACCTGTGTTCCCATTATAGAGATTTTTATTTGAATTAAGTGATGAATTTCATATTTCAAACTACTTTGTTTCATCATCTCAGGATTTACTCTCAATAGAAATGGGTTAATTACATGTTCGGTAATAACTTCGCTTCATGAGTGATCCTAGATTTAATCTTATTTACCCTTTTACTAAGTACATTTACGTGGCTACTTTTGTCTTGTATTAAAATCATTTCGAACAAATTTAATTCCTATAACACTTACGTAATACTTAGGGGTTCATGACTACAAGGAGTGGTGACCCTATACCCAATGCTTGTTTCACCACTCTTAAAACTCAAGTATTAAAGCATATAACAAGATAACCCAACAACTATATGTTTTTCAAATTTCTTCCAAGGAACTAATTAAATCCTCGTGTGAATAAGCATTATCATTTCCTTTACCAATAAAACCTTAAAAGAGGCTTTATGATCTCCTAACTTCAAAAGCATTCGGGGATGTTATATAAGCTACCCCATATGAGAAACTCATGGTAATCCACTATTATATACTAAGGGACACATTTATCTAAGAGGAATAAAATGGGGTGTAAATGCAAAAACTATAAATTTTACATGTTAAAAACTTATAAATTCATATGTACAATCATAGATAATCTTACAAAGATATCCCCTTTGTCCAATAACATCAAAAGAGGTCACTTGATAAATTACATTTATTAGTGTTTGAGGGGTTCTACACCTTACCATAAGATAAAATTTAAGAAATCGAATGTCCATGTCTTGCAAGGCATTTATGCCACACGAAGCATTCAAGAATAAATTTTATCACTTTCGTTTAACATTTATATTCAAAGGGTTTCTATTAGATTTAGTTTGTTTATTTAATTTCCAATAAAAATATATCACTTCATTGATAATTTGAATTATCTTAACATATACAGATTTTGCGGTTTGATTGTTAAATGGGAAACTATGTTTTCTTATTTAGTTGTTCTTGTGTGGATCAATTCCATCCTCTTTCACATCATAAAAAATATTTAATATGTTGTAAGAAATATCCACGACACTTAAAATGATAAGATCAACATAAACATGGTACTTTCCCAAATGAGGGCAAGTTACAAATTTTCCTTTACAATTAAAAACATAATAGTGAAATAATGCACAACCTAACTATCTTTGTGGTCCCACCCACTGTTCATTACATTCCACTTCTAACATTATTTAGTCTCTAAAAACAACCATGATATTTCAAGCTCAACATGTCATCTTGTATGCCATTAAAATGATGTTATGCCTCACACTAAGGAATCTTACACACTTTCATACCTATGTGAATGCTCTCAACTAGGTTTCTAGGGAGGAATACACAAACACATACAATACCTCTAAGTCTCTAAGACTATGAAGGATGTTTGGAGCTAGCCTAACTTGGAGCTTACTAGAGAGGGTCATTACATTCAACATGGGTAAATATTTTGAGCTATATGTTTGTTTGGTTACTTTCCGCTCAATATGAAAAACACACACAAATGTAAGTTGATATTTTTATTTGAATATTAAGTGATTTCCTAGGTCATTGCAACACTAGAAGATAGGTAAAACCACATCATTTTAAATTACTTGCTAACAATTTTACTGGCACAATCATATCACAATTACGATGACACTAAACATTTTAAATGACAAGGTTCCAGTTTCATCCTCCTATATTTATTTTGACACTAAAAGAAGGGTTCTTTGACATCATTTTCCAAATCAACATGATATAATCAACTTCATTTACTTAATAGAATATACACCATTACCACCAAGAGTAACATTCGTTAAATAGGAAAAAGTACAACTACGTACGACATAGTACATTTTCCCAATATGCAACACTATCATTTTCATCATGGAAATAATGAAAATAATACATCCTATTCATAAAAATATCACTGAAATATTCTAAAAAATTATATTTTCTTAAAATAACATCCAAATAAAAGACACAAGTGTCATTTTTACTACTCCTTTTTCTCGAGTATACCTACAACCAACATTCAATCGGTCTTAGGACTAATTATGGAAAACCCTTACACTCAAGCACAAACAAGACATTCATCATTTCAAGTAATTTCAAACAAATCATAGAGAGAGGTAGAGATAAGGAGAAAGAGGATAGATAATTTCCTCACACGTTTATTTACATTTTTTTCAAGAGAGAGAGTAGGAAGAGAGAGAGAGACTATAAAACATTTTCTTTGTTATCCACAATATTTTGACCGTTTGTCAATTCATATGCATTTTCAATGTATTTGAAACTCTTATGCATTTAGTTCATTCATGTTTCCAAGAAAAACTAAAATTTCATACTTATATTAAGAGATATAGAGAGAGGGAGGAGAGAAAGAACACTTGAAATTGAAAAAACCTTTCATACAAAGTAATTGATTAAATAATACTCTACACACACTGTAACACTATAAAAAGGGTTCACAAGTAATTTATAGAACCGATGGGATCCTAAGAAATATTTTCTATCTTAAGTTGTGAGTGTGCAAAAACTAACCAAATCAACTAAAGTGCTTACAGTATGGTTTTCAAAACCACTCATTTTACGTTCAAACATAAATTCCATCGATTCCTACCTACTACTTGGCTTCACATGGAATTCAATTACATCAATAAATGTTTAATTTAAGAAGGTGACTTCGAGACCAATTATCATAAACACATCAAACACTTATGTTGTACGATGACCAGTGTGTTGGTATCCAAATTGATTCTCCCTTGGAAACCGAGCAACATCACATATTTAACAAGATACTCAAAGACAAATGAATCATAATTTGTTTTATAACCCAGGGAAGTGATTCAACTAGATCTTTGTCACTTGTGTGTTAGAGAAATGGATAACACCATATAAAAGGATTTGATTTATCCTCACTACTTTAGGTCGTGCCTTTGGACTAGGGTGAGAGGACCCGTTTTGTAACCTCTGTTGGTGAAGGACATGAAGATATCCTTCTTTGCACAATTTTCAGGGGAACCTTGAGAAAATATTATCAATACGCCACAATTTAACTCTCACAAAATGTCACTTCTAAAGAATGGGGATATTTTCTGAACAAGGTTCAGTTACTAAAGACACTTAAAACCTACTTGCTTCTGTATATTTTGGCAAAGATAATTAGTTCGTTTGTGGATACACAACACAAATGGGGGTAATTCGGGTAGGATTCATGGATATATGAAATTTTTGTGGGGATTAAGCAAGATGAAGATGATTTCACCAAATATTTGAGAACCTTTACAACAATTGGAAGATTCAAAAATAGAAAACTTTAGAAGAGCCAAAATATTCCTTCAACTGAAGGTGTCCATCAATGGAGCCCCAGGATATCTATGATTTCACAATATATTTATGAATTAAACATAAAGCCTCGACCTAAATACTCAATTAAATATTAACAACCCCCAGTTCCTCATGCCTAAGATACACACAAAGTCTTACAGACAATATTTATCAACCAAATGACAATAAAGTGATTTTAAATTGTTTATCTCATTACAGGATGAAGGCTCTTCTCATAATGAAATTGCTAATGCCACTAAACTATCACAAGGATGAGATCCTATGTGATTCGGATGGATTTTACTATAAGATTACAAAAACAACATCAAAACCATTCAAAAACATTCTAAAATAAATGAAGACATAATTTTTCCAAAGATCAACATAGATTAATTCGAGATCTATTAGATTTATCAGTAGGGGAAAGTTTCTTGAACAGTCTCATACCAATGGCTATACAGTTACAACCATCTTGAAGCGATCATCTTTAAAACATAATAGATTAAAAGGTTTATCAGATGGTCTCTCAGGAAGATGGGATTTCTCAAATTTTCTCGTAAGAATTAAAACCCCGACCACTTGCAAGAGTATCCTCATTGCATTTATACAATTCAATTGCTCACTCATCGCAAATTTCCCCCCCAAAAATAAGAATATCCAAGGAATTATTTGCTTGTTACCAATTTGTCCTAGAAAGTGATGTTTAACAAATTTACACGAAGCTACCGGTGGAAAAATCATGGGTGATGACGTTTCTCAAACCCTCAACCATGACTGGGATGCCTTGCCATAAATTTTTAACAATCATTCTAATCATTCTTTTATTCTCATTGTCATGAGAGAAATTCCCTTTTAATAATTTTGAGGTGGCTTTGTATAGCTAGATCTAACAAGTAATCCTTTTCACCCTCAAGAATACACCTTAAGAAATGAGTTTCCTCTCATGGATGCCTACATTCGTGCCTCTCAGAAATGAGTGTCCACAAATGGATTATTCCATATACTTGCACTATGAGTCTGAGTTAGCCAAGTGTAAAGAAGAGTCAACGGAAACCTCCACATGTCTCTTCAGGCCATGTTTGATATGGTACCCAACAGCAGATACCCTAAACAAACACGAGTGCACCACATGTCCAAGGCCTTTAGAAAGTTGCTTGAGAAGTTGAATTATAGAGAGGAGCCAGCGGAAGCCTCCACATGTCTCCTTGGCGTAACTGCAAAGGTAGGACCCACAGGTGGATACTCAAATGAGTGCAGGCCCTCCACACATTCAAGGTTTGACAAAGTTGTATCGATCGCTTGAACAAAAGTTTAAGTATGGGCGGTGGCAAGCTAAATCCTCCATGTGACTCTTTGGTGCAATTTTAAAGGTCAAACCGAGAGGAAATTTTCAAATGAGCGCAAACCCTCCATGTGGACAAGATTTGAGTTTGAAGTGGGCTGAGAGGTTCAAATGCACCGATGACCCACCTCTCCACTTCTACTTTTTAATGTGGGCCCCATCGGAATTGTGGATTATTTCATAACTTTGGTCCCTCGTACAAAAATGCAAAAAACTTCAAAATGTTCCGCTGACCCACTTCCCTTCTTATAACTTGAAAAACAACCATGTTTCCTTCTTCGGGGTCAAAGTAATACTTTTGCCATGCCGCTTCATGTTTGTTGAACAACCAATTAGATGTTATCAGGGACATAGGGAAAATTTGGTATTTTTTACAAATATGAAAAAATTGAAAAGTTTCACCAAAAAGACCCTTTGGATCACATCTAATCAGAAAGGACCATGTTTCCATAGATGTTTGGACAAAATTGACAAGGAAAAAAAAGAAGCTGTGGAAAAATAGAAGGAAGGGGAAACCTCGAATTCATGCCTAAATTACAAATTCTTTCTCATGGACAGAGAAACAAAAAATAATATATGGACTCAATGTGATCCTTGACCAAAGGAAAGGATTTACCATGGCAACCAAATGAAGGAGAAAACCTTCACGCATCAATACTGAGGAGACATGAAAACTTCAAACCATGTGGTTTGAGAATTTTTTGAACGAATAGGGAAAGATTAAATTGAGCACCAAAATCAGCTTCAACTCGAGGATGGGGACTCTCTGTGAGTGCAACAAGAACACCAAACCATTTTCAAATAATCCATTGGGAAATGGAGTCAAGAACAAGCTTGCAGAGCAGAAAGACAATAACCAAATCCCCCAAGACGAACTAAGAAACCAACAAAAATTGGTCACCAGGGACCAGGACAAACCAAAATAGAAAAAAATGAAAACAAAGAAAAAACAAAACACTATACATCGTACAATGGTGCGTGTCTTTTTCTAAAAATCGATTAAAGAAATGTTTCAAGTGCCGACATTAATAGGAAACTCAAGCAATTCCCCAAGTAATTATTTTAGGAAAAAGGTGTGCTCTTCAATCCGAAGGTCGATAGAATAAAGGCCCATCCATAATGCATCAAACATTCCATGCTTTCCTTATCCTCATGTACATTTATCCCATAGTAGCACAAAATATCCCACACTTTGAAATCTCTAGGATTCACCTTTTTATCAAATAGCTTCTTCAATTTCTCCATGAACTTAACATGTCTTTCATGGGACTCTATTCTTTTCTCATCCAATTCCATAATTTGATTTATACGAGCATCATAGGAATTGACCTCCCGATCCTCTAATTGCTGGAAAAATTGGTAGGAAGATAATTGCATATGCAAGGGAAGTAGGGCTTCAATTCCATATACCAATTCAAATTGGATTTTCCCAGTATCCCTTTTAACAGTGATTCTATCAGCTCAAACAACAAATTTCAATTTCTCAACCCACTTTCATTTGTTTAACTCCAAGGTTCTTCCTGATTATCTTCAACTGATTCTTATTACTTGATTATGCTTGTCCATTTCCTTGGGGATTGTAATTGGAAGCATATGCATATTCATGACAAAATGCTACCAAAGGTTTAGCTCAAAATCTCATAGCATTGTCAGCAACTATCTTAGTAGGTACTCCAAACTTGTAGATTATATGATTTAAAATGAAGTCCATGACAATTTGGTGAGTTTCTTTCTTGGTGGGGATTTCCTCCACCCACTTGGTGAAGTAATTAGTAGCCACTAATATCCACTTGTGGCCTACACTTGAAGAATCTGAAATCTCACCAATGAAGTCCATTCCCCATTGCTTAAATGGGGCTTCAATTTATACAAGTTGTAAAGGAGGAGCTTAAAGCTTCTAATCTTCCTGAAAATGCTGACAACTCTCACACTTTCTTACCAGTAGTGTTGTTTCTTTAATAAGAGTTGCTGCAACCAAAGAAATAACCCTTAAGATTTTATGAGTTGTGACTCTTGCTACAAAATTCCCCCCTCAAACTTCTCGATGGAAATCATTAATTATTTTTGGGCTTCATCTTCAGTGATACATCTCAGAAGAACTCCCAAAGGCTCTTCCAAGCTAACCCATAATCGGTGAAGACGTATTTCAGGAGGCTAACTTAAGTGTTATTTTTTTATTCTTACTTAAATACGTAGGGCACTATAGATGTTTGAGATAAATAATGATATCCTTGTACCATTCAAAATTTATCAAATTTTCAAGGATAATTTCTACCTTGCAGCTAGAGCAGAGATTGAGTCACGAGACCCATTATAGGGATATTTGAAGGATTTTCATTAGAGGCGAGATGGCCTTCTCGAACCACGAGAGGTCGGATATATGTTCCTAGAGATGGAGGCTTGAGACATGACATTTTCTAAGAGGCTCATTGTGTGCCTTATTCAGCCCATCCCTCGGTGAAGAAGATGCATGCCACCTTGAGGCAGTTGTATTTTTGGAGAGGACTTGAGAGAGATGTGGCCTCATTTGTGTCATGTTGATTAGAGTGCCGAAGGTGAAGGTGAGCATCAACATCCAAACCTGGACTTATCTATCCTCATGCCATACGGAGTGGAAATGGACACCATTTCCATAGACTTCATCGTTGGGTTACCTACGTCAAGATACCACCACGACGCCATCATGGTCGTGGTGGATAAATAGACAAAAGTAGCTCATTATTCTTCGAGTGAAGACCACCTTTACAACTAGTGTAGTGGTACGTGTATATTTTGATGAGATTGTTAGATTACATGGGATTTCATGGAAGATCATTTGTGACCGCAATCCTCTTTACACTTCCCATTTGGACTACCATGCGGTATGCCCTCGAAACGAGGATTAATTTTAGTAAAGCTTATCATCCTGAGACATATAGACAAACAAAGAAGGTGAATAAGATTTTAAAGTATCTTTCAGGATGTACATGATGGATCATCGGGTGAGATGGGAGGAGTACATGTACTAGGTGGAGTTTTCCTACAATAATAGTTTCCGAGTTCTATAGGCATGGTTCCTTTTCAGAATTATATGGCGAGAGAGTGCAGGACATCCGTTAGTTGGGATAGGATTGAGGATAGGGTTTCCCTTGGGTTAGCATTATTGCAGGATATGGAGCAGCGAGTTACCTTGATCGAGACAGAGATTACAGGAGGCATAGGACAAACAAAAAAAAGTATGTGGACTAACATAGGACAAATCATAGTTTTGAGGTGGGAACGAAGGTGTTTCTTCTTGTCATCTTGCATAAGAGCCCTATCCTTTATGGAAAAGGTTCTAAGATTGCTCCTATGTTTGTGTGTCCATTTGATATCTTGAGTGCCTCGGTCCCTTGGCCTATTGTCTAGCATTGCCACCTAGCTTGTCTCGTGTCCATGATGTGTTTCACATTTTTATGCTTAGGAGATATATTTCGATCCTTCTCACGTGCTAGATTGGACCACATTGCAGGTGTAAGATTAGGGGCAGGTGATGGTGGAGCCCGTATGCATTATAGAGCGCAGGACCCTGGGCCTTCACGGTAGAGAGATTGATCAGGTTCGGGTCCAGTGGGACAGATATGACGAGACTGCAGCTACTTGGGAGGATGCTACTTTTCTATGAGGACAGTTTCCACACCTTTTCCAGTGACTTCTAGGAGGAAGTCGAGTCTAAGGGGAGGGGGATGTAGTGCCCACTTCCTTCAACACCATTTTGATTTGTTGTTTTAGTATCTTGGTTACTTCACTTAAGGATTTATTATAACTTCTTTGATTTAGCATGCTAACAAATATCAAAGACACTAAAATGTTATTCATTCGATCCTTATATGATGAATATGGTTTATTGGAGACATTTGATGATGATATTGGTATACTTTTGACATGGTTATTTATCTTTAATTCTGACATGTGATATATTTAGTCATATTGGGTAGATCTTGATAATTGGATTAATGTGATGATCATTTTGACATAAATGAAATGTGGAATAGAAATGTGCTAGAAATTGTAAGTGATATCGTATTTGCATAGATGATAGTAATTCATGTATAGTTGATTTTAGATTATATTGTATATTTGGCATGAATGTTTTAATGTGGCCATGAGGCTGAAGGAGGTATTCTCTATTCTACAGGTATATTATATTCACAACAATATCGGGGGAGTGGAGACCAACCACATCAGAATTTGAGAAGAATCCAACTAGGGTCACCATGGCAACATGTAATTGTGTGTGTGTTAGAATTATTTGGTTAGGGGAAAATTGTGACCTAGGGGTCATGTGTTGTTTTGTTTTAATTTTCCCTTTCTATTATGTTAGTATGTGTTTCCTCTTAGTAAGTGAAATTTTACTTGTTTTATTATTTATATTTTTGGATTGGTGTTTACCCCTTTATTAGTCATGGGTTGTAGTGTCTTAATTAAGTTAATTTGAATTTGTTTTAAACTAATTAAAAGATGTGACCAAAAAGGAGTTCATTTATTAGGCTTGATTTACTTTGGATTTTGTGTTGAGTGATGTGTGTTTGAGTTTTGAATGTAGCACACTCTACCGCAAATGGGAAACTCGAATTTGGCCTTAGAAGCCAAATTTGGAAGCTTGTGGGAGAAGTCAAACTTTTCCCACACATCTTAAAAGCCCATGCCAACCCTACCTATGGGTTGGGAGGTCAAATTTAGGCTCTTTTAGGTGTTTTGGGGGGATAAAAAGGTAAAATGTTAATTGCACTTCCTTTCAAATATTTAATTTTTTCCTTTGAGAGGAGTGGGCTTAGATGGAGTGTGTAAGGTGCTTGTCATTCCTCCAACTACTCATTAATTGTGCATTGGGATATGAGTTTGACCAAGTGATGTGGATTGGAGAGGAAATGAGATGGCATCCTACTTGGAGCCACATCACCCCTCCCTCTCCTTTCTCTATTTATTGAATTCTTGTTGCTTGTTTTGGGGTTGGATGATCATTTTTAGTCTCTTGAATTTTTTGAGAGTGGGAGGATTTTTGAGGGAGTTTGTGGATTTTCTTTGGAGCTTGTGGATACTTGTTGATTTTTGGAGCTTGTGGATGCTTGCTTGATCTTTGGAGGAGTTTGGAACTTCATACTTGGAACAAGCTCTACCATGGAAAGGTAGGAGCTTCACCTTTGTTTATATTATGTTATTGTTACATGTATGTGTGTATATGTTTGTTGAATGTTGTTTTCTTTTTTTGAAATGCTTGTTGGGTATGGGTAGAATGCCTAAGTTGGAAGTGGGAGGAGACTATGGGGAGTTTATTTGAGGGAGGCATAAGAGATCATGTTCTTGAGGAGGGAGTTTGGGTTGGGTGCCCACCTAGTATGAGAAATTCTTGCAATTTCTTCTTGTTCTTACTTTGAGGGAGCCATAAGAGTTGAGGGAGGCATAAGAGTGGATGGAGGGATAAGGGGTACTTGAGGGAGGCATAAGAGTTGTTAGGGGTTTTGGGTTTTGCATTGGAGGTATTTTAGGTGGCACCCATTTCCATTGGGAGGCATAAGTGGCCTCCCCATAGGTCTTACTCTTTTGGCTTTCTTGATAAGCCTTGTTATATTGTTGTTTTGATTGTTTTCTTCTTGTTGAGTTGTTATTGTGTTTGTGTGAAAATGGAATGAATGTGAAGCGATTTGTTAAATAGTGTGAAAGATAGCAGTTTCCATGAGTTGAGATATTTTGCTATTATGATGTGGTTGGGTCTCGGGGGCCAATGGAGAGGATGGCTTCTCTTCTCCATTGGGTATCTTGGTTGGGTGGAGAGCATTGCCTCTCCCCTATTTTGTTGTGAATCAAGAAACATTTTGAGGATCTAACTTGTTGGTGTTTAGAGCATTGGATTCTTGTTGATGGCCATGTGAAACTTCTTGTATTGTTACCCACTTAGAGTGGAAGAAATTGTAATAATATGGTTCTTTCCTTGTGTACATTTTGGTATGTTTACCCCACTTCAAGTGGAGGAAATTTGTAATGGCATTGTTAAAGAAAGTTGCTATCCTATTGTTGTTATTGTTATTGCATTGCATGGGAAAAGGAAGGAAAGAAAATGTTATTGTAAAGTTAGTTGCAAGTAGGAAGGAAATCATTCTTTCCTTGTTGAAATTTTGAATGTATTGAAAGGTTGATCTAATTTACAATGGAAAAGAAAGTATATTTTCATTAAGTAGTTATTGTTTTGTAAATATGAGAAAAAGAAAATGTAGAAATTGTTATAAGTTGTTTTGTTGCAAAATATCTTTTATAGAAAATAAGTTAATATGGTTATTTTGAATGAATGAACATTGTAGTAAAATGAAAGAGAAAATAAGCTAGATTCTATTGCACTAAGAAAGTTGATTTTATATCAAAAATAGATTTATATTCCTTTTTACCTTGTAATGAAAAGAAAGACTTAGTTAAACAATGGAAATTATTCTTGTAAGTAGATGAAGTTTAATAGAAAAGAAAATACTTTAAAATGAATAGATTTAACTAAGAAATGAATAAATGAACAATAAATATCAAATCTAGAACTTGAAATAAATAAAAACAAATCAAGGATCCCTTTTACACCCTTTAGCAGGCTTTAAGCTTTTGTAAAAATATGGACATTAAGGTTTTGTTTTTCAGAAATAGGAGGGCCACCCTATACAGGCGGCGGTCCTGTGTTTGTCACCCAGCCAAGGCGGCGGTCCTATGTTTGTCACCCACGAGGAGCGGCGGTCATGTGTGTTCTCACACTACGTAGGGCAGTTGTCCTATCACTTATGACATAATTTCAGGGATCCGTGCCTGTGCATAAAATGTAACCATTTTCTTGAATTCCTAAGTGTAAAAAAATTAAATATAATGCTTCCAGCAAGTAAATAAAGAGGAATACATAGGGTGTGACATTAAAACTCTTTAATGGTGAATCTAAAAGAATTTCTTCATTTATATCAAAGGAGGTTATTGTTTTGCCCCAAATATCAAACCCAATACACTAAAATGTTGTAATAAAAAAATAGATTGGAGGAGGAAACTCCTCCCAATCCTTGAAAGAAATAAATTACATAAATAAAAGACTAACTAAGCTAAATCTAAACTAAATCTTCTTGAAGAATCCTCCATGGCTTCTTTCCTTTTTCTCTCATGGCTTCCTTTTCTCCAACCTGCAAATTTAACAAAAGAAATTGAATCAAATGAGAAGGTTAGAATAAGAAAAGTTTTTAATATACATTCATAAAGATTTTTAGGGCTAAGATGGATTTGATCTAAGGGTGGAGAATTGACCCTACCTTTATTAAGAATAATGTAATTTTAAATATTTATTTTCAAACCTTAAGGGTATGTGTAGTTGGGTGAGTGGGGTCATTTAATTCCCTAGTGGTGTGGTGTCCTTAAGACCTTAGTTTTGTAGGATTGTATTTAAAAAGAGGGGGTGGGGGTCCTTTATATTTTTAAAGAAATGAATTTAATAGTTGATTATAAGGTTAACCTTATTATAATTGAGCTTAATGGAAATAGTAGAAGACACTTATTTAAATGAATTAAACGATGTTACCTTCCTTAGGACTATTGATTAATGTACCCCAAAAAGTTTTTATGATATTATGTACCTTTTAGCTAGACTTGGTTTCCCAATCTTAAATATAAGTTAAGTATTGTAAGTACGTTAACAAATCGTAAAGTTTAAACACCCTTGCATCATTCTTGCACCGTAACTTCCCTTTTAAAAAAGAAAGAAAAGTAGTCTCATTTTCAGTTAAGTGTTTTGTTGAAGAGAGTTCTTGGAGCTTAATTTTCGGGTGTTACACACTTCGGCCCTCCACATGTCTAGATCACGAAGGTAGAGTTATGCATTGAAAAGGCTAAGCATAGGTAGGCCATCGAAATAATCCATATGTCAGCATGACACAACTTCAAAAGTAAAATTCAGACGCAGTCACAAACGTGTAGTGAGCCTCCACATGTCCCGGATCGACATATACACCTAGCCAAAGAAAAGGGACTTACCCAAAACCTAAAGAAATAGCGCAGAGCCACGGAAGGTGCCATGTGCCTCTTTGGCACAATTTCAAAGGTGCAGCCCAAAAGGTAGTCCCAAACTAGTGCCAACCCACCACATTGTCGTAGTCTAAAAAGGTCAAAGTTAGCCATTTAAAATTCCAAAATCCTGCAGAGGCCTCCACGTGTCTTATCCTCTCAACTTCAAAAGCAAAATCAGGGGTAGTTTCCAAATGAGTGCAAAGTCTGCACGTGTCTCAGATTAGGCACAATGTCTTTGCCAATAGGAAGGATTCATGAAGAACACAGAGGAGCCCATGGAAGCCACCATGTGTCAGTTCGAAACAATTTGAAGAGTGAGAGGAAGGGGTTGAATCTTCAACACACGTGAGGCTACCACATGGGTCTTGCACAGATGGACTCTTTTAAATATTATGAGCCCACAACCTTGATCTTTAGACCACCATATCTTTCGACCTTAATCTCATATTTGAGCGGGAAATGACCTTTTGAAAAATCTTGGTGCCTCGCTTCTTACCTATCGCCATTAATGTTTTGGCCCACCATTTTTAAGGCTATCAAGTCTCCCACCTACCACCATGATGAAGAATGGGCTTCCTTTCTTTCCTAGCAAGTAACAAAGATGATAAGGAAATGGGTGTTATAGTTAGACTCATCATTTTGGTAAGTGGATTAAATGCTCTTCCATGGGTGGTTGGAGAAGGGTTCGAATTCTTCCTCCTTTCTCTCTTATTCTTCCTATATATGGTAAAGGAGGGGCATTTTATAAAATTTTGGTCATTCTTTCTATTCTCGCCGCCTCTCTCTTTCTTCTCTAGGGTAGAATGTGAGTCTAAGCCTCATCTAATGGCTCTATAATTATATTTTCTTTCCTCTTTCCCCCACCGATGATGTACTTGTGTGACTTATGGAGCAATAAAATATGTTTTTTTATGCATTTGTCCATCCTTTGCTTGTTTTGTTGTCTCTTCTTGCTTGTCATCATTACAGGGTATATCGTGCATACTCTGATGTTTATTGCAGGTTTTGGGAGCTATGTTGAATGATTTTTGAAGTGGTGTTCCATGTGAACTATATGTTTGGTCTCGTGATGCATCCTGTCCATCCTCTCCATTGCTCACCTCTCTCCATTTTAGGAAGCTAGATTTGTGATCAACCACTTCCTTTTCTAGTGTAGGCTCTCTTTCACTCTCTCTCTCTCTCCCCATCTCCTTGGAATGGTTAGATTACGATTAGATAGGTTTTCCGCACTATAGTAACTTGGCAGGTGCGGCTTAGTAAGAATAAGTTGGCTTTCTCCGGAGGGCCATTTGAATCTCGCAAGTCACATAGCCTAAGAGATGGTCCAATGTTGTGCAATCACACCGGATGCCCCACTCGGATCCGAGGCCATTTGGGGGTGTTTTTATTTTGCTTCAAAAATGACTTTGTAGGTGTAGTGATGAGATGAGACCTAGGGATGATGTGTGCGTGAACCATGTAATCGACGTGTATATCACAACCATATGAATGTATAAGTGATGATTTAGCCTAAGCGTATATCACTATAAGATGAATGGATGAGTGATTATTTAACCTGGAAGCGTATATCACTACAAGATGAATGGAAGGACTGGTGATGTACCCTAACATGTATACCACTATAAAAATGATAGAATAGACGATGATTTAGCCTTAAGCATATGTCACTAGCATAGGATTATCGTATGTTGAAAGGAGTAAAGGTGTGATGAGTGTAAGGTCCATTTTATTTATAAACCCTCGGTAGTCGAGTATCGATTGAGGAACTAAATTTCCTCATCGGGTGCTTTGAGTGTAGCATGTATAAGACAATGTAGTATAGGTGATGACCATGTGATGAGTAGAATGTGTAAATACGTTATGTGTAGAATGTAAATGCAAGATGTGTCTAACATGTAATGTGTAAGGAGGTGACATGTAATGTATGTAGATAGAATAGTAATGTAGTATGTATTATGTATGTCACACGATATGTGAATAGATGTGGTGTGTAATTTCTATAGTGTAGTTTGTGTTATTCATGTGTGGTAATCCCTCAATAGGAAAGTGTGAACTGAAGCACAAAAGTGTGTCATCGAGTAATGATGATCCTCAAATGTATGATGAAAAATACCTATATAAAAATTCAAAGATGATATATTCTATGATTAAATGGGGGATTTTTGCGGCAGTGTTCTCGCCCCCAAGTATATAGGAATGAGTAAACCAATCAATGATAGTGAATGATGAAGGCCCTCCACCCAATGTTTCATGAGCATGAAAGCGTGAGGACCATGGTCTAATAGTGCTTGTCTGCAGTAGAAAAATGTGGTTCTAGTGAATGAATTCTATATGCATATGAGGGATGTATATAGGATGGAGATCATGGCATAGTAAAATGTGTCGGTGATGGAGATATATGTTATGTTGTGTTCGAAGGTGATGAATATCTACGTAAAATTAAACAAGGTGGTGATTGACACCAAGATGCGTGACTACCCTAGGAATGGTGTAATGCACAAATTTTCAACACCAAAATACAATAGTAAAATTATCAGAATAATGTTTTTTTTTACTTTAATTGCACACTAGACAACACCACATGGGATCTAAATAAAGAAACTCAACATCACATAGGAAACTTACATTAAAATTATCCCACTCATCAATAGGATAAGATAGGTTATGCACCAATGTCTTAGTCAAATGACGTAAACCAAGATAATGACCCAATTATAGTAAGAAACACAATATAGGAATACTCCACTACATAACATTTTCATGGTTTACATATTCATTACATTAAGGTTTCCATTGTATGAACTTATAGTTTTTAATAAGATTAAACACATAAGGTTTAAAATTTATTCTTTTTCAAACTCTAATTGCTTTATTTGGAAAAGCATTAGTCTTTAACGAAGAATGTGTGGTTGGTTCCTTTATCCAATTCCATTAGTTATCCATAGCTCATTTGTTTAATAAATTCATTTTAAACAACTATGAGTCTCCTAATATTCAATTCTTATGTTAAAGGTTTATTTCTCAAAAATTGTTTAGTTGACTATAATTGTCTAAACACTTAACATGGGACCCTTTGGATCTTTACAACTAGGTCGCATGTTTTTGTTTAAAAATCACCTATAGTGGCTCCTTTATAATTTATTGTTTCTTTCATGGAAATAAATTTATATAGCTTGATTTTGATTAGGAGCGTATATACACACATGTGCCTTCTAATATTTGACTTAGGATTTGTTTGAGAGAGCCATGTTTACTTGGTTTGGACAAGTACTCTCGTTACAAGGAGGAAAAATTCATAGTAAGAAAAAGTAAGGTTACTAGATCAATAGAAAACATATCCCAAGTTCATTTCATAACATTTTTAATACTAACAATACATTATTTTAATCTTCAAGTTATTACAACCAACTATGTAGGTTAACTAATTAAGTTGTATCATTCTTGATTCACAATTCATTGCTCCAATTAGGAATTCATATTTTCACAATCATATTGCACATGGAAGGGTACATTACACCCGTGTTCCCGTTATAGATATTTTTCTTTAAATTTTAAGTGACGAATTTCACATTTCAAACTACTTATGTTTCATCATCTTAAGGATTTACTCTCAATAGTAATGGGTTAATTACATGTTTTGACCATAAATTCTACTTCCTGAGTGATCCTAGGTTTGATATATTCCTATCTACGCCAAGGGTTCTACTAGATTTTACAAGTCCAACTTGAGTGCAATTTCCTTAACTCACAAGACCTTGGCTACAATTGAAGGTATCCCATTCTCAAGGCTACACTTTATTATTTCATTAGCATCGTTGTTTAATCCACATTTATGCAAACAAAGCATCTGATCATGCATCATATTTGATTTTTCGATTTATTAGGTTGTTGTATTAGTCGTGGACCTCTACTTTATTACATTCATTTTATGATCACATATGACATTTTAGTTGGTTTTTACATTTCTCAAAGGTGTACCATTTACATAGTGGCATTCCATAGATTAATCTTATTTACCCTTTTTCACTAACTATATTTACACGGTTACTTTGGTCCCGTATTAACATCATTTTGGATCAAATGTAATCCCTTTAACACTTACGAAACACCTAGGGATTTAATACTACAAGGAGTATGACGTCGCACAAGAGAACTCATTTCAATTCTCTTGGACATGGAAATACAAGTGTATATTGAAGAAAAGATATCCCAAACAACCTTACGTATTTCCAAAAGTTTCCTAGAAAACTTTTTCAATTGTTTGTAAATACGCAAGTAATTTGACACATATTCTCCACTCACAAAATTTAGATCTAAAAAGAGATCAATCGCATGTACAACCACCAACTATCTTGCAAGGATTTGGCCACCCACTAGGGTACCAAGGGATATCACACAAAAGAGGTTTAACCTTATTTTAGGATGTGGTAATACTTGCAACATCTAGGAATGATCACTTCACTCATGCCAATATGATAGGTTTCACAACATATATGTACCACCTCATAAAATATCAAGTAAATGGTCCTTAATAATATGTCTTATGTGTGAAAAAAGGAGATGATTAATGAGGGAGTATTTTATTAATACGATCAATGCTTTACACCCTAGGAAAAGAGTCAAATGGGGGAATGAAGGACAATAGGAATAATAATTTGTTCTTTTAATTTCATTAGTTTTGATGAGAGGATATTCTACCTAGAATTTTGGGTGTTAAAGAAATTAACCAATAATTAACATAACAAAAGATTAGTTTGATATCTTTATAACATGTAAAACATTGAGTACAACTTCACATCCAATTCGAAACTATAAAATATAGCCACATTGGCATTCTCTTTTCAAAAATACAAAGAATAATTCTTCAAATAATAATACATATCATTATTCTATTGTAATACATGAATTACAAGATGAATATAAATTTAAAATGATAACTCATTAATTACAACATATCACATCTAGAAAAATTCCTCTTGTTTGAGTACCTACAACCAACATCACAGGCAAATCCCTAAGGCTGAGTATAGAAATAACCTACACTCAAGTATAAATTAGAGAGAGCAAGAGAGAAATATGATTCGCTTTTCTTTCAAATCACCATAACATCATTTATCCACTTTTAATTTCATTTCAACTCATATACATTTTGATCCATTTGTATTTTCAAAACCCAATCAATATTTTCTTAATTATCTCTAAAGAGATAAAGGGAAGAGAGAGAAAGTATGGATTTCATTTTCTTTTATATTCATCGTATCATAACCACATACATTATCAAATTTTCTTTTCATTTCTAACCCATGAACATTTATAACTAATTTACATTTCTAGAACCCGGTCAAAATATCGTAGTTACTTCTAGAAAAAAATAGGGAAGAGAGAGAAACATCATAAGTTCCTAGAAAACATTCATACAATAGTTTGATTGATTCATACTATATAACTTGTGGATAACATATGTACAAGGTTCCATGGTTACTTAGGACTCAACAGACCCCTTAGAAGGTGTGTTTAGCTAAAGTTGTAATTTTGGTACAGGCTGGTTGAAACATCAAAAGTGCCTACAAACTGGGATTGAAAACACTTAGATAAATTTTTATCATGAATTTTGACAATTCATTCTTACTCTCTCATATATAGGTAATTTATCATGTCTGACAAAAGTTGATTACTTACGAGAAGAGCTCAAGATACAAGGGGAACTTCGGGGCAAGATATCGTGATTACATCAAAGCAGCCTCTTGTCGCACAATGACCAGTGGGCCCCAAAACCCACTTGTAAAATTGGTTTCCCAATGTGTTTTTAGTGAACTAAATTTGGGTTATGATCCTCTTGTTAGATGTCTAGAGGTATGAGCTAGTGGTTTTTCAGTATTTCTCAAGATAAGTGACAACCGTAAGACGAAACCGATCATGTTTTATTAAAATGACCCTAACACCATAAATGATTGATAATCTTAGGGAGGTTTAGGAATGCGACTTACAAGAGAGTTAAATGATTTCATACAACTCAGTTAAATTTCCTAAGATGTTACATGTTGTTTTGGGTCATGCAAGTGTTTAGTTTGTGGTACATTTGGGTGTGGCACTCCATGCATGTAATTATCAAAATATGAGTTTTCTCTCATTTTTTAAATTTTTTTATTGGATGTTGATGTTTTGAGAGTTTACATCAAGGAAATATTTTTTTACCTATCATTCAACATTTAATTTTTAAAAATATTGAAATGATGAAGGGAAATTTAATGCAAGCAAAAGGGCAAAAACCATACCTATTAACAGGTGAAGCGGTGCAAGTGTAGAGCTCCATGGGTTAAATTTTTTCTTCGTCGTGCCTTACAGACCACCGAGATCTCAAAAGGAACAAGTTGGCTAAGTTTCATAACAAGTCAGGATGGGTCAAACCATTAACAAAGCACATATCTGAGCAGAATCCTTACACAAGGAAAACTCCTTACAACCGAGCTATGTAAATTTATTAGCATAATGAGCTAGTAGAAGCACTACATTGAAAAATCCTGAAATATCATAGAAAATGAGTTAAGTGAGCTCAAGGTAAATGTAAATAATCATTTAGATCCCACTAAAACAACCCATACCGAGTTATGCAAGAAGATGTTGATTTGTGAATGGATGAAGAATTACACCGAGCCACAACCAAGCTAGGCCCACTTAGTGAGTTGTGTTAGTGTAATTTTTATTCCATTGTCGTTGTGGTAACTATTTACAACCATCTCGCTTTGTATTTATCCCCATTTACTGTGACTGCATAATGTAGAAGATTAATGAATATTATTTGATTATTTCTATTATATCTACCAGGATGTAAAGGTATTTTCTGTCTTGTTCCATTTGACCCTCATACCATCATTGGTATCAGAGTGGGGAGGGTAGAGCCATAAGGAGGAATGTAGAAGGTTGCTGGAGGTGGTTGATGTTGCTTCAGATGCTTGAGGCTTTAGACATTGAAGGTGACGTAGCATGGAGAATTTTGAAAGAGTCATTCTCAGATAGAGGACCTTAACGCAGGTTGAAGGATCAAACTCGCAGAGGAAGAATAACATTTTCTAAATGCAAAAGGAATGATATAAATTAAAAAAAGTAGACAAGGATGACACACAAGAGGAGGAAGGTATTTTCATAACCATTTCATGCACCAGTTGCTCATAACTATTTTCATTTATTTATATGCCTTTGTTGCACAGTGAATATGTGTTGAAGGATTTTATGTGATCGGAATGAATAATTTTTTTGAAGAATAAGTAGATGGATTTAAATTGGAAGAAACCAATGCAGAGGTTAATGGACTTGATGTTGATGCACTATATGAACCAAGAACAAAAGCAACGGAGAAGAAATTATCATTCCCATGGCAGAATCAAGATGGTTTCCATTGGAGGATTTGTGAGGAAAATTGCTTGTATGATGTCTAGGGAGGTCTCAGAACTAAACCCTCTAAAAATTCTCATTCATCAAGAAAATGCATTTTTTAAGTCGGCATCAAACTGTTCTAATTTAGCACATGCACATTCAATCGAGATTGTTAAAATCCTTAATGCAACTGAGGTTGAGAATGGTACTTGGAAAGATGTTTACAAAAGAGACTCAATAGCAAGAATAATGGATCTTGTAAAAACTATGTATGACGAGGGAGAAGAGGTTATCACGATAACCATAGTGAAGTAAGTAGTAGAACATAAAAATGAGGACAAAGGTGGAGGCGGAGGAAATGGAGCGACCTCTTGCAAGCAGCGAATAAGGTATTTATAGGACATATTCCTCAATTCCTTTTTGGTTTGTGTTTATTTCGGTTTTGTTTTGTTACGTGTTCTCGTTGTTTTGTGATCGATCTTTGAAAATGGATTACTCTAGAGCATAGTTGTTTACCAATGGTTCTTCATTTTGAATTGATCCTCTGAGTGTCATGCTTCAAAAGAAGATGGTTCGCTTGTGAATACATTCACTTTCAACATGAACCATGTGCAAAAGGTCTAAGTGGCGAGATCCAATCAAGATTCACATTTCACATTATGGGTGAAAATGACTTAGTCAAGGGCAACATCCAGTGGTAGTGATTTGTTTCCTTTTTTTAAAGATTTGGTAAACGATAATTAGCATGAGTGGATACAACTAAGAACATGATTGCTATGATTCTTAGAAGTGAATGTGGAATATTTTTCAGTATTGTTTGTTGTGTTCCTATGTTGTTTGGTTGTTCAATAAAGTGTAGATGGTGCATAGTTTACTATGTTTGGGACCTTCTAAATTGAAAAGCATCATGGGGAGAAGAAAATCACTTAAAGCAAAGTGCATGGTACTCGAAGTTGGGTTCATGGTAATCATGTAAAACCACCGAGGTATCATCCTCTTGGGTTCATGGTATGCCTGTAAAACCACCAAGGTAAAATCCTCTTGGTTTGTGGTAATCCTATAAAACCACCGAGGTGAATAGTCAAAAAGTGCTCCTGTCCCTCTAGGTTTATGGTCAACCTTAGAAAAACCATGTGTATCAAGACCATGTAGGCACATGCTCATGTGAAGACCCTCTTTGCGGTGTTCTCATTAAGGGGGACATCCAGTATCAGGAAATGTATATTTGTATGAACAATGTAATAAGGGGGGGAATGTTAGCGTAATTTGTTATTCCATTATCGGTTGGTAATCATTTACAATTGTATCCGCTTTTTATTTATCCCCATTTGTTGTGATCTGCATAATGTAGAAGATCAATGAATATTATTTAAATATTTATGTTATATTTTCCAGGGATGTAAAGGCATTTTCTCAGGATGTAAAGGTATTTTCTATCTTGTTCCATCTCGATCCTCATACCATCAAGTTGTATACAACATAAAAAGCAAGAAATAAACTAAGAAGGGTAATCCATAGTGTAATGATGCAATACGATCCCTTTAGATCACATCCTAGGATGGTTAAACCCAAATCTAAAACAACAATAGCTTGAGCTCCACGTCAGTTGTGTGTAGGAGGAAAGTATGTCACCTCTAATGGACCCTCTCTACCAAGATGGAAATGGAAACCAGAGGGTTTCATGCAGAGAAAGAGTGCAAGCTAAAAATCTGTAGAGACACATCAGATAACATGAAAATATCACAAAGAAGAGCATTTGAATTTGTGTACCCATCTAAAATTTTTATTTTTGTCCCTATTTTTGTGTAAAATATATGCCAGGAGTCTTGTAGAGGCCAAGTATAGGAGGAAATTTTATGCCATGTAGGTTTTGATTCATCTATATCAACAATAATGCATCATTATGAAGGACATTTCTTCCGAAGCCTCCAAACATAAACAATAAAGCTAGCAATTGCTTTCCTCCCAAACCTCAATCGCATTCTCTTTTTTTACAGACAAAAAACAAAATGAAGATAGTAAAAAAAAAAAATTCACTTCATAAACAATTGAACCCACTTCAGATACAGATACATATCCAGATCAATCAGTTTTCATATGATAAAATGAGGGGATATTAAGGATCCATATTTATCTCCAAGCATAGGGCAGGTTTAACCCATGATGGGACTGAATGAGGATGGCTATTGGCTAGATCTCTGTTTAGCACAATCCCTTGTTATGTTCTGTACATTGCAATTGTTTAATTACTGCTAAATTATAATGTTAACTTGGGTTTCTTTGTGGTTAGGGCCTCGGGATCCCAATAAAGTGCTTGTATTATTCAAGGACAATGATAGGTCCATAGGCCACCTCCATACCTTTTCATCTGCAAAATCCATCTTATACAAGGAGTGTAACTACAAATGGGCCTATGCCAATGTGTATGAATAATAGAATGTTACGATCGTGTAGACAATACTCGAGTAGGTGAGCTAGGTTTAGAATGCAGTTTGAGTAATATGGAGTGTGATGTGCTAGAGGAAGTAGCTTTACAGATGATTTTGCGGGTGATAGAGTGACATTCCTAGATTGGACACGTCTTTGATATGGAGTCTTATAAGTAGTAGTGGCAGGTGGTATAGAACAATCTTTTCTATCGCACAAATGGTACCGTCACATGGTGGTTATTCTATGGGTTGTGGCTCATTTTAATATCTACGATGTGGAAGAGGAAGACCAATATTAGGAGCGCGATCACAATATTGGAATGGATCACATGATCATGAAAGATGTTGTACTCAATGATTTCATGTAAGAATTTTATAAAAATATGTACGGTAGAAGGAAAAACTTGCATGGCATGAAGCCATGGCCTACCAAGGAGGTAGTTATAGAAAATTGGGAAATCAACAATGAAAATGACAGAGTGGAAATTCTTTGGACCAAAAGTGCTAGGCATTGTAATGTTACAAGACATGGATGGAGAGAACCATCATATGTTTGTAGTGAAATACTAGATGGACTAAAGTCACAAGCGGAAAGACCTATAACTTCAAGGAATGACATAGGACACAAGTTAATCTCATATTCATTATCTATCAAAGTGCATTTAACAACTACATTATGAAAGCAAGATATGATATGCAGAGGTAAGTCACTATCAAAATTTTTAACATCAATAAGAAGGATAGACTTCAAAATGAGGTGTAAAGAAAAGGCATGGAAAAATGCTTGATAAACTGAATCGTGGTTCATGTCAACACGAATGCGGGGAGTAGGAAGAAAATTTTGTACTCCATGTACTAGATCAAGATTGAAAAGCAAGTCTTTAATTGAGATACTCATAATGGCTTGTAATTAATGCATAATCTATAAGCATGAATGATGGAGTCGTGTTCACTAAAATGATTAACTAAATTTTACTAATTATGTAGTATAAGGGTAGTTAATCTAAGATATGAATAACTGTAATAAAGTAAATAAATGTCATAGAAAAGTATACAAGAAAGCTAAAAATTATGAAAAAGTAAATGCTAACCCTAATATTCAAAAGAGAAGTGTAACACCCACATTTTACACATACAAATATAACACACATAATAAGAGGATAATATATTTTGTTGGCTTACATCGTTTGATACATAACACCAACATAGGATCACTTAGGATAATATATAACACATGAGACATCTATGTAATAATGGACCCATATATATCACATGATAAAACGAAATACAAAACAAAAATGAAAAAGTACTACAATTACCCACTACAATATACCCTTACTCACAGGCACTTCCCACAACACATCATATTTCATGGTGAAATATTTATTCCAATAGTATTTTAATTAGTTGAATATATTTTTGAAGAACATACATACGATGGGACCTTTCGTTCTTCTACAACTAGGTTGTATGTTTTTGTTGAACATTTCACCTATGTTGGTTCCTTTGGAATTTTCTCATTTCTCTTATAGAAATAAATTTATACATCGTGATTGTGATGGGGAACATATTTACACACATGTGTCTTCTAATATTTGACTTAAGGATTTATTTGAAAGATTCGTATTCACTTGGTTTAAAACATACTCTCTTACAAGAAGGAAAATTCAAAGGAAGAAAAAATGAGGGTTACTAGATAAATAGAAAACCTATCCCAAGTAATTTTCATAGCCTTGTTTGATACTAAAAATACACTCTTTTAGTCTTCAAGTTATTACAACCAAATATGTAGGTTAAATAATTATGTTGTATCATTCTTGATTCACAATCCATTGCTCCAATTAGGAATTCATATCTTCACAATTATATTGCACATGGAAGGGTACATTACACCTGTGTTCCCATTATAGAGATTTTTATTTGAATTAAGTGACAAATTTCACATTTCAAACTACTTTTGTTTCATCATCTTAAGGATTTACTCTCAATAGAAATGGGTTAATTACATGTTTCGGTAATAACTTCTACTTCATGAGTGATCCTAGATTTAATCTTATTTACCCTTTTACTAAGTACATTTACGTGGCTACTTTGGTCTTGTATTAACATCATTTTGGAACAAATGTAATTCCTATAACACTTACGTAACACTTAGGGATTCATGACTACAAGGAGTGGTGACCCTATACCTAACAACTTGTTTCACCACTCTTAAAACTCAAGTATTAGAGCATATAACAAGATAACCCAACAACTATATGTTTTTCAAATTTCTTCCAAGGAACTAATTAAATCCTCATGTGAATAAGCATTATCATTTCCTTTACCAATAAAACCTTAAAAGAGGCTTTATGATCTCCTAACTTCAAAAGCATTCAGGATGTTATATAAGCTACCCCATATGAGAAACTCATGGTAATCCACTACTATATACTAAGGGACACATTTATCTAAGAGGAATAAAATGGGGTGTAAATGCAAAAACTATAAATTTTACATGTTAAAAAAACTTATAAATTCATATGTACAATCATAGATAATCTTACAAATCATATCCCCTTTGTCCAATAACATCAAAAGAGGTCACTTGATAAATTACATTTATTAGTGTTTGAGGGTTCTACACCTTACCATAAGATAAAATTTAAGAAATCGAATGTCCATGTCTTGCAAGGCATTTATGCCACACGAAGCATTCAAGAATAAATTTTATCACTTTCGTTTTAACATTTATATTCGAAGGGTTTCTATTAGATTTAGTTTGTTTATTTAATTTCCAATAAAAATATATCACTTCATTGATAATTTGAATTATCTTAACATATACGAGATTTGTGGTTTGATTCTTAAATGGGAAACTATGTTTTCTTATTTAGTAGTTCTCATGTGGATCAATTCCATCCACTTTCACATCATAAGAAATATTTAATATGTTGTAAGAAATATCCACGACACTTAAAATGATTAAGATCAACATAAACAAGGTACTTTCCCAAATGAGGGCAAGTTACAAATTTTCCTTTACAATTAAAAACTTAATAGTGAAATAATGCACAACCTAACTATCTTTGTGGTCCCACCCACTGTTCATTACATTCCACTTCTAATGTTATTTAGTCTCTAAAAACAACCATGAGATTTCAAGCTCAACATGTCATCTTGTATGCCATTAAAATGATGTTATGTCTCATACTAAGGAATCTTACACACTTTCATACCTATGTGAATACTCTCAACTAGGTTTCTAGGGAGGAATCCAAAAACACTTACAATACCTCTATGTCTCTAAGACTACGAAAGATGTTTAGAGCTAGCCTAACTTGGAGCTTACTAGAGAGGGTCATTACATTCAACATCAGTAAATAATTTGAGCTATATGTTTGTTTGGTCGCTTTCCGCTCAATATGAAAAACACACAAAAATGTAAGTTGATATTTTTATTTGAATATTAAGTGATTTCCTAGGTCATTGCAAAACTAGCAAATAGGTAAAAACACGTGATTTTTAATTACTTGCTAACAATTTTATTGGCACAATCATATCATGATTATGATGAAACTAAACATTTTGAATGACAATATTTGAGTTGCATCCTCCTATATTTATTTTGACACTAAAAGAAGGGTTATTTGACATCATTTTCCAAATCAACATGATACAATCAACTTCATTTACTTAATATAATATACACCATTACCACCAAGAGTAACATTCATTAAATAGGAAAAGTACAACTACGTATGACATAGTACATTTTCCCAATATGCAACACTATCATTTTCATCATGGAAATAATGAAAATAATACATCCTATTCATAAAAATATCACTGAAATATTCTAAAAAATTACATTTCCTTCAAATAACATGCTAATAAAAGACACAAGTGTCATTTTTACTACTCCTTTTTGCTCAGGTACCTACAACCAACATTGTGGCCAGTCCTAGGACTAAGTATGGAAAACCCTTACACTCAAGCACAAACAAGACATTCATCATTTCAAGTAATTTCAAACAAATTACAGAGAGAGGTAGAGATAAGGAGAGAGAGGAGAGATAATTTCCTCACACATTTATTTACTTTTTTTCAGAGAGAGAGTAGGGAAGAGAGAGAAACTGTAAAACATTTTCTTTGTTATTCACAATATTTTGACCATTTCTCAATTCATACCCATTTTCATTTTATTTAAAACTCATCTGCATTTTAATCCATTCATGTTTCCAAGACCAACCACAATTTCATATTTATATTAAGAGATAGAGAGAGGGAGGAGAGAAAGAACACTTTAAATTGCAAAATCCTTTCATACAAAGTAATTGATTAAATAATACTCTACACACACTGTAACACTATAAAAAGGGTGTATAAGTAATTTATAGAACCGATGGGATCCTAAGAAGAATTTCTATCTAAAGTTGTGAGTGTGAAAACACTAACCAAATCAACTAAAGCGCTTAGAGTATGGTTTCCAAAACCACTCATTTTACACTAAAACATAAATTTCATCGATTTCTACCTACTCGCCGGCTTCATGGAATTCAATTACATCAATAAATGTTTAATTTAAGAAGGTGAATTTGAGACCAATTATCATAAACACATCAAACACTTATTTTGTATGATGACTAGTGTGTTGGTATCCAAATTGATTCTCCCTTGGAAGCCGAGCAACATCACATATTTAACAAGATACTCAGAGATAGACAAATGAATCATAATTTGTTTTATAACCGGGAAGTGATTCAACTAGCTCTTTGTCACTTGGGCATTAGAGAAATGGATAACACCATATAAAAGGATTTGATCTATCCTCACTACTTTAGGTCGTGCCTTGACTAGGGTGAGAGGACCCATTTTGTAACCTCTGTTGGTGAAGGACATGAAGAGATCCTTCTTTGCACAATTTTCAAGGGAACCTTGAGAAAATATGATCAATACGCCACAATTTAACTCTCATGAGTTGTCACTTCTAAAGAATGGGGATATTTTCTGAACAAGGTTTAGGTTACTAAAGACACTTAAAACCTACTTGCTTTTGTATATTTTGGCATAGTATAATTTGTTCATTTGTGGATACACAACACAAAATAGGGGTACTTCGGGTAGGATTCATGGTTATTTGAAATTTTTGTTGGGGATTAAGCAAGATGAAGTTGATTTCACCAAATCTTTGAGAACCTTTACAACAATTGGAAAAACTAACAAAATACTTCTTATAATAGCAAAATATTCCTTCAACCGAGAAGGTGTGCATTAATGGAGCCCCGGATCTCATGATTTCACATATCTTTATGAATTAAACATGAAGTCCTTGAGCTAAAGACTCAATTAAACATTAACAACCCTGGTTCCTCATGCCTAAGATACACACAAAGTCTTACAAAAATATTTATCAACAAATGACAATAAAGTGATTTTAAATTGTTTATCTCATTACAGGATGAAGGCTCTTCTCATAATGAAATTGCAAATGCCACTAAAATATCACACAGGATGAGATCTATGTGATTCGGAGGGATTTTAATATAAGATTACAAAACAACATCAAAACCATTTGAAAACATTCTGAAATAAAAGAAGACACAATTTTTCCCAAGATCAACATAGATTAATTCGAGATCTATTAGATTTATCAAGCAGGGAAAGTTTCTTGAACAATCTCAGAGTCTTGTCAATCATTATACTTACAACCATCTTGACGCGATCAAATTTAAAACACAAGAGATTAACAGGTTTCTCGGATGGTCTCTCAGGAAGATGGGATTTCTCAAATTTTCTCGTAAAATTAAAACCCGACCATTTGCAAGAGTATTCTCATTGCATTTATACAATTCAATTGCTCACTCATCCAAATTTCCCCCAAAAAGAAGAATATTCAAGGAATTATTTGCTTGTTAAAAATTTGTCTCAGAAAGTGATGTTTAATAAATTTACACCCAAAGCTACTAGGTGGAAAATCATGAACTCGATGATATTTCTCAACCCTCAACCATGACTAGGATGCCATGTGCCATAAATTTTTAACAATCCTCCTAATCATTATTTTTTTTATCATGTGAGAAATTCCTCCTTTTAATCATTTTGAGGTGGCTTTGTATGATGGATCTAACAAGTAATCCTTTTCACCCTCGAGAATACACCTTGAGAAATGAGTGCCTCGCATGGATGCCGCATTTGTGCCTCTATGAAATGAGTGTCCACAAATGGATTATTCCACATACTTCCTATGAGTCTGCAAAGGTGAGTTAGTCCAGAGTGTTCCCAAACAAGTGTGAAACCTCCACATGTCTCTAGAGAGTTGCCATGTTTGATTATGGTACCCAAAAGCTTCATACCTAAACAAACACAAAAGTGCACCACATAGAGGTGGCCTTTAGAAAGTTCCATGTGCACTTGGAAAAGTTGAATTATAAAGAGGAGCCAGTGGAAGCCTCCACATGTCTCTTGGCAATTTGATATGGTAGGACCCAAAGGTGGAGACTCAAATAAGCGCAGCCCTCCTCGGTGTCATTCAAGGTTTGAAAAAGTTGTATCGTTGAACAAAAGTTTAAGTATGGGCATGGAATCAAGCTAAATCCTCCTGGTGCTTCTTTCATATGAAGTCAAAGAAGGATTTTAAAGGTCATCCACGTGTCTCGGGCCTTAGAAAGAGGGAAATTTTCAAATGAGCCTCCACGTGTCCTGTGGACAAGATTTGAGTTCCTCAAAAGTGGACCTTCCAGAGGTTGAAAATGCACCGATGACCCACCTCTCCACTTAGAAACTTTTTAATGTGGGCCCCAAGAGGAATTGTGGATTATTTCATGGACAACTTTGGTCCCTCGTACAAAAATGCAAAAACTTCAAAATGTCCCGCTGACCTACTTCCCTACTTATAACTTGAAAAACTACCCATGTTTCCTTCTTCGGGGTCAAAGTAAGACTTTTTCCCTGCCGCTTCATATTTTTTGAATAACCAATTAGATGTTATCAGGGCCATAGGGACAATTTGGTATTTTTACAAATGTGAAAAAGTGAAAAATTTCACCAAAAAGACCCATTGGGCCACATCTAATCAGAAAGGACCATGTTTCCATAGATGTTGGGACAAAATTGACAAGGAAAACATGACTGTGGAAAAATAGAAGGAAGGGGAAACCCGAATTCATGCCCAAATTACAAATTCTTTCTCATGGATAGAGAAAAAAAAACAATATTTGGACTCAATGTGATCCTTGACCAAAGGAAAGGATTAGACCATAATAACCAAATGAAGGAAAAATCTTTCACGCATCAATATAGGGAGACATAGAAAACTTCAAACCATGTGGATTGAGACATTTTGAACGAATAGGGAAAGATTAAATTGAGCACCAACATCAGCTCCAACTCGAGGATGGGCACTCTCACGAGTCCTACAAGAACACCAAACCATGTGCCAAAAATCCATTGGGAAATGGAGTCAAAAACAAGCTTGCAAAGCATAAAGACAATAACCAAATCACCCAATATGAACCAAGAAAAACAAAAATTGGTCACGGGGAAAGGACAAACCAAAAAGAAAAAAATGAAAACAAAGAAAAAAACAAAACACTATACACTTTGTGTGATAATATGCATTCTTGATTCTAAGAAATCAGTTAAGGAAATGTTTCAAGTGCTGCGACATTAATAGGAAACTCAAGCAATTCCCCATCTAATTTTAGGAAAAGGTGTGCTCTCAATCCAAATGTCGATAGAATAAGGGCCCATCCATAATGCATCAACTTTCCATGCTTTCCCTTATCCTCATGTCTGCTATCCCACAGTAGCACAAAATATCCCACACTGAAATCTCTAGGATTCACCTTTTTATCAAATAGCTTCTTCAATTTCTCCTGAACTTCACATGTCTTTCATGGGACTCTATTCTTTTCTCATCCAATTCCACAATTTGATTTATACGAGCATCATAGGAATTGACCTCCTGGTCCTCTAATTGTTAGACAAATTGGTAAGAAGATAATTACATATGCATGGGAAGTAGGGCTTGAGTTCCATATACCAATTCAAATGAGTTTTTCTAGTAGCCCTTTTAACAATGATTCTATCATCCCAAACAACAAATTTCAATTTCTCACCCACTTTCATTTGTTTAACTCCAAGGTTCTCCTGATTATCTTCAACAAATTCTTATTACTTGATTCTACTTGTCCATTGCCTTGGGGATTATAATTTGATGCATAGCGTTAAATTGATCCCATATTCATGACACATGGCTACCAAAGGTTTAGCTGAAATCTCATAGCATTATCAACAACTATTTTAGTAGGTACTCCAAACCTGTAGATTATATGATTTAAAATGAAGTCCATGACAATTTGGTGAGTTTCTTTCTTGGTGGGGATTTCCTCCACCCACTTGGTGAAGTAATCAGTAGCCACTAATATCCACTTATGGCCTACACTTGAAGAATCTGAAATCTCACCAATGAATTCCATTCCCCACTGCTTAAATGGGGCTTCAATTGATATAGGTTGCAAAGGGAGGGAGCTTGAAGCTTTCAATCTTCCTGAAAAATGCTGACAACTCTCACACTTTCTTACCAACAAAGAGTTGTGTCTTTAAAAGAGTTGGCCACCAGTAACTAACCCTTAAGATTTTATGAGTTGTGACTCTCCTGCTACAAAATTCCCCCACAAACTCCTCCATGGAAATCATCAATTATTTTTGGGGCTTCATCTTCAGTGATACATCTCAAAAGAACTCCCTCAGGGTTCTTCCAAGCTAACCCATAATCAGTGATGATGTATTTCTGGGAGGCTAACTTAAGTGCTCTTTTTTATTCTTACTTAAATACTCAGGGCACTATAGATGTTTGAGATAAAAAATAATATCCTTGTACCATTCAAAATTTATCAAATTTTCAAGGATATTCAACCTTTCTTCTTCAACTTCATTTACCTCAACTGTTTGTAGGTTTCTCTTTGCCATAAGATTTTGTTAGGCCCAAACCTCTAACCAATTTTGTAGTTTGGATATCCATGTCATATTCTTGCAACTTATTTACCCATCGACATCTTTTTCTTGAAATTTCCATCTCTGATAGGATATCCTTAACCATGGTATGGGGAACATAAGCAATGACTTTAGAACTCAAAATATAGGGCCTGAAGATTTTTGTGGCTCTAACCAAAGAAAAATATGTTTCTCCATGATAGTATACTTCAGTTTTTCCCCTTGTAGTGCTTTACTAAAGAAAGCAATTGACCTTTCAGCTCCTTCATCATCCTTTTGTAATAGACAGATGCAATGGTATTCTCTGAAGCAAAGGAAAACATTTGGAAAGCCTTTTTATAATCAAGAGCTACTAAAACAAGGGCATTCTTCAATGATTCCTTAATCCCAGTAAAGGCTTGAATAGCTACTTCTTCCCATTTGATACTCGATCCTTCTTCAACATATTAGTGATTGGGATAGTCAATTCAGCAAAGTTGGAAATAAACCTCCTAATAAAATTTATCTACCCAAAAAGGATTGAATTCCCTTTTTGGTTCTTGGAATAGGAACTTTGTTAATGGCTTCCACTCTCTTAGGATCAATCATGACTCCTTTTTTGACACAATGTGTCCAAGAAAATTTTCCTTTTGAACCCCAAAATGAAATTTCTTAGGGTTCAATGAGATACCATATTCCTACATCTTATCAACATATTTTCTAAATGTTGCAGGTGATCACTTCTCTTCCTAGAGAAAACTGTCACATCATCCTAATACACAACAATGAAGTCATTTATATATCCTGAGAATGCTACATCCATTGCTCTTTGAAAATTAGCTCCAACATTCATAGGCCAAACGAAATCCATACATACACATAAGTACACAATGGGATAGTGAAAGTAGTTTTGATTCTTTTTTATTGTTCCACAACTACTAGTTATCCCAACAAGTAGAAAAAAATCCAAAGTAGATGCAAAATTTTAACCTATAACTGTTTATAACATGTTATCCATATTTGGCAAGGGATAGTTGATCCTTATATCATGCCTTATTTAAAAGTGTTATCTCAATTCTACCCTCAAAAAATTGAGATCGAACACGACCCATGCGAGATGCGAGAAATTAAAGGGATAGTTCCTCGATGAGCCTACATTTCAACTATGAAAATCAAGTCTTAGGTAGGCTCTCAATGGAATAGGAGGGAGGGTTGGGGAAGAGAAAAAAAAGTGTGAAAGAAAACTAGAGGCTCAAAGGGGAGAAATGGAGAAAGACTTGAATTTGTAGCTCAGGAAATCGGGACAAAATGAGCTCAAAATGGATAAGTATGGAAGAATCGTGAAGCTTCCACATAGCCTCTCGCGCTTCTACAAGGTTAAACCCAAAAGAAGTCCCCAAACAAGTGTTGAGATTCCACGTGTTCCAGGCCCAAAAAGGGGCAAGGCGAGCCGACCATTGAAAATTCTAAACAAGTGGAAAGAACCATGTGTCATTTGCAATTCCGTGAAATGCGAGCCAAAGGCCATAGACTCAAACTTAATAACCCTCCATGTGGTTAATGTTCAATGGAAGTCAAATGGGAAGCATGCCCAAATTGGTTAAGTATAAAAGTGAAGGTAGAATTCATAATGCATTTCACTTAGCACAAATTCACACAAACTCCAAAACCATTGGTCCCCAAATCGAGCCCTCCACATGGCAACAATCAAAGTCTAAAGCGGGAAGAGATATCGATGGATAATTTTAAAACTTTTGTCCTCATTCACAAAAGATATTAAGTATAAGAATAAGCTACGCCTCGACGATGCCTAGAGAAGCCATCACGTGTCTGCCTAAATTACATGCGTGACTGCATGGGTCTTGGGTGATTTTTTTAAATGAAAAAATGTGGACTCGATAGACCTTAAAAAAATGGTTTTTGGCAAAGATGAATTTAGGTCTGCAGGCATTTTTTATCATTTTGTATTTTTGTGCCAAAAGGTGTAAAGTGAGTTTGGGATTCCCATTTTCCTTCTCTTCTCTCTCGGTTTTCACCATTTTTATAAATTGGACTGTTCAAACATTCAAATGGAGGTATTTTTTCGAGTAAAGCTCTACCAAAATTCAACAAATTTGGTGATTGGAAATGTTTACAAGCCCTTGTTGTGGACTTGCATGGTGATCCGAAACTTTAATTTTGATGAGATTAGGTGGTCAAAAAGAAATAAAACATAAGTTTGTGGTTGTATCTTCCATTAATGTATAATCTTGATTGCTTCTTAACTTCAAATGATTACAAGAATATTGTGTCTATTTTATGTTCATGCAGAAGGAACATTATCAGTGACAATGTTTGAAAAATTGGGAAGATTTGCTAGATTATGGGCACCTGTCATGGCTCATCTAGTGAGCACAAATTAGTTTTCCCACCATTTGAAAACTTCTTCTCTCTATGTAGCATCTATAAAATAAGGATTTAGGCTCATTATAAAGGGTTGGACATTTATGTTTTATACCTTCCCTTCCTCCATGTTATGTAAGAGAATTTGTGGAGCTTTCGAACCTCCCATTCGATTTGTAATTCCAAGTTTTTCCTCTTGCTAAAATAATGAGTGTATCAAATATGGATTAATAATATATGCAAGATTCTCAACCTTTCTCATGTGTTTATTTTAGTCCCTTGATTTCACATTATAGTATGGTCATCCAAGTACATGGTAGTTGTATTCATTTCATATGTTGTTGTTAAACTATAAAATGGGTGTTAACATTCCTTTGGTGCAAAACACACTTGATTATATGTAACAATGAAGTGATTTAAATTTTCTAAGAATACTACATCCATTTCTCTTGGTAAGAAAGTAGGTTTTAGAGTATTCATCATGCCAAATGACATTCTTACATACACATAAGTACCCCATGGGGTAGTGAAAGCGATCTTTTAGATTCTCTTTATTTTCAAAACTACCTGGTTATACTTTGAAAGATCCATCCATGTAGATGCAATCACACTAAGAGTCAAACTTATATATATTTAGCAAGGGATAGTTATTGATTGATCTTATTTAAGTTTCTAAAGTCCACACACAACCTTATGTCCCCATTCTTCTTTCTAACATGTACGAGGTTTTTATACCCATGCATGAAGTAAATTTTAGGTGTATAATTCCTCCATCCCTTAACTTTTTCAATTCTTCTTGCATTTTTTAGGAAAGGAGGGGATTAATTGGTCTTTTTCTTTGCCTGAATGGCTTGGCATTAGCTTCTAGGGGTATTTCATGTTGAAAAATGTCTTCCTATATGCTTTCTAGTTCTGAATATGACCAAGCCAAGCAGTCCTGGTACTTTTTTAGCAATTGGACATATGAATGCTTTTCTTCTCTGTTCAAGTTGTTGCCTAACCATATTCTCCTAGGTTTATCCTTTGTGCCTAGGTCATATTCTTCAACATCTCTCGAGGTTGACATGTGTCTATTGACAATGTAATCAACATTATCAAAATTTGATTCTAGTGCAACCAACCCTCTGGGAATAGTATTAGTCTTCAACTAAATAATGTCCTTACCAAATAAAGTCTCCTTTCCTTCAGCTACACAAACCATTGGTTCCCATTCTATACTTTGATTGGAAAATTCTCCTTTATTTTGCAAAAACCTTTGGACCTAAGCATCATCTTCAAATACCTTCCAGTGCTTGATATTGTTAGGGACAAATGGCCTGGTCAATATTTCAACATCATATTCACAATAGGGAGACATTGTATAATTTTCAAACTTTGATCCCAATACTACCAATTTTTCTACTACAGTATTATATCTCCTATCATGATGTATTATATTAAAAGAGTCAAAAATTTCAATGAAGTCCCAAACTACATGCTTATATTGTTTCATTATTTGATTCTTTGTAGCATACAACTTTCTAACGACTTATTTGACTATCAACTCTGAATCTCCTTTAACAAAAATGTCTCTAATACCATATTTCCATGCAATCCTTAGACCCAAGAGTAGTGCTTCATACTCAAGCAATATTGTTTGTGCACTCAAAATTGAGTTTAAAAGAAAAATTAAACTCCTCTTGGCTTGGAGATATCAAGACAATACCAACACCATTACCAAATCTAGAACAAGCCCCATCAAACATCAAGGTCCAAGGAGAACCAACCTTCTCAGGATACTTGCACTCATCAATTTTATGCTCCTTACAATCAGCATAGCCCATGAAGTTACCGACATCGACATCTGTGTATAATACTTCATAAGAAGCATTGTTAGGGTCCTCAATGAGATGTAACATTTTCTTCTCACCATATAACTTCACAAGGAAATTGGTATGGTGGCATTGACATGTCCATTCACACACTTCCAAACACTAGCTGCCTACTTTTTGGATAATAACATTCACCACTTAGTATGACAATCCACAATTACTACATTCAAAGTTAAGTACTTGCCTGGATACGCTGCCAATTCACTACTAAACCCTTGACACATCAACTACTGGCACCTCTCTTGAATCCATGGTAGTACATTTCCCATAATTTGTTGTTACTTTGATATTCAACTCATTCATGACCTCAAGAGGCATTACATTACATTACATGAAGCTCTGAGTCAAACATGCAGTTATGTAACAACCTATCTTTAATAATTAGAGTAGTGAAAAATGGATCCACATTGCTGAGACTCAACCAGAGAAGTTCCCAAATAAACCTCATGTGGTCCACCCAATTCTTCCAATTCTTGTGGTTTTTCTAATTCTACAATGGTAAAGAGGAAGCTCTACATTGTTTAAATTTTTACCTTGGGTGACCTTTTCTTCCTTAAGCCCCAAATACTCAAACACCCTCTTCTTATGCTCAAGGATTCTAAGCAATTCAACAATAGGAACAGTAATCTTGATTTGACTCAAGATTTGGGCTATGTCACAAGGAACATATTTGGGTAAGGAAGTGTTAGGAGGAAGGTTTACAAATTCATCTGATGGCATGGGATTTTTCATAGTTTGAGCATGGGGAGGAACAAAAGTTTTATTTGGGGTGACAAAGCCTTTTCCAGATGCATCATTTTTATGGATTTTCCTTAGGGATACTAGTAAGAATTGGAATTTTTGGTTTGGCCTAAGGCCCTACCCTTTGAAACCTTACTCCTAGTATTGTATTCCTTTTCTTGGGAAACTATTGCATTCATTAACAATTGTCTGTCCTCTTCTGAAGGAATTCCTCCATCATAATTTTTAATCATTAATGCCCTTAAGTACTCAAAATCATTATTAGGAAACTCAAAATATTGTACCATATCAATTTCAAAAGTATGAGTGGGAGGAAGAGGTAATACCCAATGAATGAAATCCTAGAAATCAGCAATAGTTCTAGCACTTATTAATTTAATTGAGGTTTCTCCCTGTTATGAACTTATAGAGCAATCCATCATGCATGCATCATCATCTGTCTCATCATCATCAGCTTCCTCAACTTCTTTTTCTTCATCACATGGGGAATGGGGAAAGAAACATCTATCACACCACTCCATATCATGGACCTCTTCCATAGTAGCAACTCTGGTAGCTAAAGGATTAGGCACCAATCTATTTTCCGGGGTTAGGGTTGTCTATTTCCTGATCCCACGGGCCCTTTACCCATGTCATCTAATCTATGATCACCTCTGGGATGATTTGAAAATATTTCTTGACCTTGTGGCTTGTGCTGACCTTGGGAACCTTATCCAATCCCCTTCTCTGCTCTGGCCAGTTTATAGGATATTTCCTTAACAACTCCACCAATGTTTTTACAACCTCTTCTAGATCCACTAGACTTACTTGATTGAGGCTTCTCTGGATTGATCAGCTTGATACCTTCCCTCTTAGGAGGCTTACCAACTTCCTTGATGTTATTTTCAATCTGCAAAGCCATGGTGAAGGCTTGCCTCAAAGTTCCTAGGTTTTTTGTCCCTTAAATAATAGGAGCCTTTTTGTCAAAAGCATCAAAATATTTTATCAAACAAGAAACATCACTTGGCCTCAAGATTACAGGTAGCCTATTCAGGGTCTTATTGAACCTAAGTATTGAATTCATGAACAAATTCATTAGGATTCTTCTTAATATTTTCAAATTTAGACAAAAGAAACCTGGGATCTGTCTTATCCCCATATTGCAATCTAAAAGCATTTTTCATTTCTGTCCATGAATCTATTGAGTTATCTATGGAAAAGACTTATACCAGTCATGTGCATCCTCCTCAAGAGTATGAATAAACAATTTTATATACACATCCTCAAATTCAATCTCAAAGTCTTCCATCATATTGACAAAAAGTTTTAAATGTTGATCGCAGTGATAGCATTATTCCCTTGAAATTTAGGCAATCTATTTCTAACATCTTGTGGCACTATATTTGGATATCCATCTATACCTCTAAAATATATAGGACCAAAAGTATTCAAAAAAAAGGAGGTTTGGGTGGGGTTGGGCCATATTTTTGAAGAGGTGATCTTACAAGAATAAAAATGATGAGGGACAAGGGTCTTTGGAACACAAGAGTATAATTTTCAAAATGAATGTCCTCTAAAGACTCTGTTTCATGGAAAACCTTATCAACTTTGGAAAATACAGGGACAAAATGAGAAGCACACTTATCAGACACAAATGAAGGCCCCTCTCTAGTTGGAGAATTCAATTCTATATAAATATTACCTGATTCAGAATCACTTGAAGAAGAATGGTAATCCTCAACCATCAGGTTGATCACTTTCCACAATGGATAACTCTTTTCTTGATTCCTGATCTCCAACTATTTTCCAGACTCTTTTCCTTCTAAATTTTCTTTCCTAGTTCTGGAAACAACTTTTTGGTAGGGTCTTTAGTGAAGAAAGATCTTCTTCCTTCCATATTTACAAATATTAGTGATAAATTTCACTTAAATACAGTTAAGGCACTGGTATTTATCAAAATTTAAATCAACACGGAGTTGCCACTAAGGATTTTCACCTTAGTTGTGCAAATGCACTATAAATGACTTGTCAAATATCTATCAACACTTAATTCCTACAAAGCTTAGCTAGATCTGACCTTCTTTACCAGTATTTATCACTGATGATATAAATTTAGTGCAATAACCACTAGAAACTGGAAATATTACACACATTGAACTTGTAACTTCACACAATTCTTACAAATCTCAACAAAGGATGACATTTAAACAATGTATTTGCACTTAGATCATGTAAGAAACATTACTCGGGTCGGTATGTATAAGAATCCTTTCAAATAATCCCAAAAATGCGCCAAAATGGTGTTGGTATCCAAATTGATTCTCCCTTGGAAGTTGAGTAAACATCACAGATTTAACAAGATACTCAGAGATAGATGAATCATAAGTCATTTTGTAGCCGAGGAAGGGATTCACTGGCTCTTTGTCACTCGGAGCATTGGAGAAATGGATAAGCACCATATAAAAGGATTTGATCTATCCTCACTACTTTAGGTCATGCCTTTTGACCAGGGTGAGAGGACCCATTTTGTAACCTCTTTTGGTGAAGGACATGAAGAGATCCTTCTTTGCACAATTTTTAGGGGAACCTTGAGAAAATATGATCAATACGCCACAATTTAACTCTCACGAGTTATCACTTCTAAAGAATGGGGATATTTTATAAAATAAGGTTCAAGGTTACTAAAGACACTTAAAACCTACTTGCTTTTGTATATTTTGGCAATAGAATTTGTTCATTTGTGGATACATAGCACAAACAAGGGTACTTTGGGTAGGATTCATGGTTATTTGAATTTTTTGTGGGGATTAAGCAAGATGAAGTTGATTTCACTAATCTTTGAGAACCTTTACAACAATTGGAAACTTAACAACATAAAGCTTCAGAATAGCCAAAATATTCCTTCAACTAGAAGGTGTGCATCAATGGAGCCCAGATCTGCATAGGTTTCACACAATCTTTGAGAATTCAACATGAAGGCTCGAGCTAAAGACTCAATTAAACATTAACAACCCCTGGTTCCTCATGCCTAAGATACACTCAAAGGCTTACAGACAATATTTATCAACAAAATGATAATAAAGTGATTTTAAATTGTTTATCTCATTACAGGATGAAGGCTCTTCTCATAATGAAATTACAAATACCACTAAACTATCATGGGAATGAGATCTTGTGTGATTCGAGATGGATTTTAACATAATATTACAATAGAAACATCAAAACCATTTGAAAACATTCTTAAATAAAAGCAAACACAATTTCACCCAAGATCAAAAAAGATTAATTCAAGATCTATTAGATTTATCAATGGGGAAAGTTTCTTGAATAGTCTCAGAGCTTGTCAATGGCTGTACACTTGCAACCATCTTGACGTGATCAAATCTAAAACACAAGATATTAACAGGTTTCTCATATGGTCTCTCAGGAAGATGGGCTTTCTCAAAATTTTCTCGTAAAAATTAAACCCCAACCTTTTCAAGAGTATCCTCATTGCATTTATACATTTCATTTTCTCACTCATCCCAAATTTTCCCCAAAAAAGAAGAATATTTGAGGAATCCTTTACTTGTTACCAATTTGTCTCAGAAAGTGATGTTTAACAAATTTACACCCGAAAATGCCATGTGGACAAATCATGAACTGGTCATGTTTCTGAGACCCTCAACCATGATTGGGATGCCATGCCATAATTTTTGATAGTCCTAATCATTCTTTTATTCTGTCATGTGAGAAATCCCCTTTTTAATCATTTTCGGTGGCTTTGTATAGCTAGATCTGACAAGCAATCCTTTTCACCCTCGAGAATACACCTTAAGAAATGAGTTCCTTCACATGGATTCCTACATTCATGCCTCTCAAAAATGAATGTCCGCACATGGATTATTCCACATACCTCTGTGAGATAGCCAAGTTAAAGAGGAGTCACATGAAACCTCCACATGTTTCCTTAGTTCAACTACAAATTTTAAGTACAGAGGCGGGTTCCCAAACCAACACGAGCCTTCCACATGTTCAAGACCTTATAGAATTGCATCGGTTGCAAAAATTCAAAGTATGGAAGCTTGCATGTAAATTTTTTGCGTAACTTCAAAAAGACGGAGTTTAGAGGTGGGACCTCAAACAAATGCAGCTCTCCACTTTTCAATGCCTTTACAAAGTTACTTAAGAAGTTTAAGTATGGAGAGGAGCTATCGGAAGCCACCATGTGTCTCCTTGGCACACCTGTAAAGGTAAGACCTAGAGGAGGATCCTCAAATGAGCCACAGCCCTCCACATGTCCATGGTCTGACATAGATGCATTGGATGCTTGAAGAAAAGTTTAAGTATGGGGGGCCAACGGAAACCTCCCCGTGTCTCTTTGGCAAAATTTTAAAGGTGAAACAAAGAGGAAAATTTTCAAATGAGCACAGACGTGGACAATCTTTGAGTTTGAAGCGGGCCTGAGAGTTTCAAATTGCCCCGACAACCTGCCACTCTACTTGTTAACATTTGATGTGTGCCCCATTAGAGTTACGAATTATTTCATAACTTTTCTCCCTCGTACAAAAAGGCAAAAAAATTCAAAATGTTTCATGACCCACTTCCCCTCTTGTAACTTGAAAAACTGCCACATGTCCTTCTTTGGGGTCAAAGTAATAATTTTTCCCTACCGCTTCATGTTTGTTGAATAACCAATTAGATGCTATCGGGGCCACGGGGCCAATTTGGTATTTTTACAAATATGAAAAAAGTGACAAATTTCACCAAAAAGACCATCAGGCCACATCCAATCAGAAAGGACCATGTTTCCACAAAATTTAAGAAAAAAATTGAGGAAAACATGACTATGGAAAAATAGAAGGAAGGGGAAACCCGAATTCACACCCAAATTACAAATTCTTTCTCATGGATAGAGAAACGGAAAACAATATCTAGACTCAATGTGATCCTCGACCAAAGGAAAGGATTGACCATGGAAACCAAATGAAGGAAATCTTTCACACATCAATATAGGGAGATAGAAAACTTCAAACCATGCAAACTGAGATGTTTTTAAATGAACAGGGTGAGATTAAATTATCTTGAAATGACAGCACCAAGAGAACTTATAAAGCAATCCATCATGAATGCATCATCATCTATCTCATCATCATCTGACTTCCTCATCTTCTTTATCTTCATCACATGGGTAATGGATCAAGAAAATCTATCACACCAATCCATATCATGGACCTCTTCCACAGTAGAAACTTTGGTAGTTAAAGGATTAGGAACCAATCTATTTTCCTAGGGTTGGGAATGTCTATTTCTAATCCCATGGGCCCTTTACCCCTGTCATCTAATCTATGATCACCTCTGGGATGATTTTCAAATATTTCTTGACCTTATGGCTTATAATGACCTTGGGAACCTTGTCTAATCCCCTTCTCTACTCTTGCTATTTTATAGGATATTTCCTTGGCTACGGCCAATATTTTTATAACCTCTTCTAGATCCAAAACTTACTTCACCGAGGCTACTCTGGATTGATGAGCTTGATACCTTCCCTCTCATAAAAGAAGGCTTACCAAATGCTTTGATGTTGTTTTAAATGGAAAGGCATGGTGAGGGCATGCCTCAATATGCTGGGTTCTTTTCCCTTAAATAATAGGCATCCTTCTTATCAAAAGCATTAAAATATTTTATCAAAAAGAAACATCACTTGGCCTCGGGATTACGGGTAGCCTATTCGAGGTCTTATTTAACTAAGTATTGAAGTCATGAACAAATTCATTACGATTCTTCTTAATATTTTCAAATTTACACAAAAGAAACCAGGATATGTCTTATCCCCATATTGAAATCTAAAGGAATTTTTAATTTCTATATGTGAGTCTATTGAGATTTCTTATAAAGACTTATACAATCACACATCCTCCTCAAGAGTATGAATAAATAATTTTATATACACATCATCAAATTCAATCTCAAATTCTTCCATCATATTGACAAAAACTTTTAAATGTTGGTCATTTGATGATAAAATTATTCCTTGAAATTTGGGAAGTGTATTTCTAACATATTTTAGCACTACATTTAGATATCCAGCCACACCTTTAAAATTTATACCCAAAAGTGTTAACAACAAATGTAGGTCTAGGTTGAGGTTGTGCCATATTGCCTTGAGGATGTGATCTTGCAAGAGAGAAATAGAATGATGAGGGACAAGGGTCTTTGGAACACATGAGTATAAGTTTCAAAATGAATGTCTTCTAAAGATTTTGTTTCGTGGAAAACCCTATCAACTTTGGAAAATATAGGACAAACCGAGAAGCACACTTATCACACACAAATGAAGGACCCTCTCCCGTTGGAGAATTCATATTTATGTGAAAATTACCTGATTGATAATCACTTGAAGAAGAATGGTAATCCTCAACCACAAGTTGATCACTTTCCACAATGGATAACTCTTTTCTTGATTCTTGATCTCCAACTATTTTCTAAACTCTTTTTCATTTTGAATTTCTCTTTCCCGAGTTCTAGAAACAACTTTACGGTAGGGTATTTAGTGAAGAAATATCTTCTTCATCCATATTTTTAAATATTAGTAATATATTTCACTTAATATATGTTAAGGAAGCTGGTATTTATCAAAATTTAAAACAACACTTTGTTGTCATAAGGATTTTCACCTTAAAAGTGAAAATTCACAATAAATAATTGTAAAATATCTATCAACATCTAATTCCTACAACGCTTAGCTGATCTAACCTTCCTTTATCTATATTTATCACTAATGATATAAATTTAGTGTAATAACCACTAGAAACTTGAAATATTACACACAAAACTTGTAACTTCACACAATTCTTACAAATCTCAACAAAGGATGATGTTTAAACAACATATTTGCACTTAGATCATGTAAGAAACATTACCAGGGCAAAATATAAGAATGCCTTTGAATATCCCCAACAATGGCACCAAAATAGTGTTGTTGCCACACAAATAGGTCCCGATGTTTAAATAATCCTGGAAATGGCTCCAAAATGGTGTTGGTATCTAAATTGATTCTCCCTTAGAAATCAAGCATCATCACATATTTAACAAGATACTCAAAGAAAAATGAATCATAAGTGATTTTGTAGCGAGGGGGAAGGGATTCAAGCAGGATCTTTGTCACTCGGGCATTGGAGAAATGGTTAGCACCATATAAAAGGATTTGATCTATCCTCACTACTTTAGTTTTTCCTTTCGACTAGGTTGAGAGGACCCATTTTGTAACATCTATTGGTGAAGGACATGAAGAGATCTTTCTATGCATAATTTTAGGGAACCATGAGAAAATATGATCAATACAGCACACAATTTAACTCTCACGAGTTGTCACTTCTAAAGAATGAGGATATTTTCTAAACAAGGTTCGGGTTACTAAAAACACTTAAAACCTTCTTGCTCCATATATTTTGGCAGTAGAATTATTTCATTTGTGGATACACAACACAAATAGGGGTATTATAGGAAGGATTCATGGTTATTTTAAATTTTTGTGGGGGATTAAGAAAGATTAAGTTGATTTCACGAACTTTGAGAACCTTTACAACAATTGGAAGACTCAACAACAAAAATCTTTAGAATAGCCAAAATATTCCTTCAACCAAAAGGTGTGCATCAATGGAGCCCTAGATCTACATGGTTTCACACAATATTTAAGAATTCAACATGAAGCCTTGAGCTAAAGACTCAATTAAACATTAACAACCCCCTGGTTCGTCATGCTTAAGATACACTCATAGACTTAGAGACAATTGGTATCAATAAAATCATAGTAAAGTGATTTTAAATTTTTTATTTCATTATAGGATGAAGGCTCTTATCATAATGAAATTGAAAATGCCACTATACTATCACAGGGATGAGATCATGTGTGATTCGGAGGGATTTTAACATAAGATTGCAACAGGAACATCAAAAACATTTGAAAACATTTTGAAATAAAAGTAAACACAATTTTGACCGAGGTCAATGCAGATTAATTCAAGATCTATAAAATTTATTAGCAGGGGAAATTTTATTGAGCATTCTCAAAGCTTGTCGATGGTTGTACTTTCAAACGTGATTTGAAATTTGCAACCATCTTAACATGATCAAATCTAAAACTCAAGAGATTAACAGGTTTCTCAGATGGTCACTCAAGAAGATGGGCTTACTTAAAATTTCTCGTAATAATTAAACCCTCGACCATTTGCAAGAGTATCCTCATTGCATTTATATAATTCAGTCACTCACTTATTCCAAATTTCCCCAAAAAGAAGAATATTCGAGGAATCCTTTGCTTGTTACCAATTTGTCTCAGAAAGTGATGTTTATCAAAGTTACTCTGAAGCTACCAAGTGGATGAATTATGAACTAATCATGTTTCTCGGACCCTCTACTATATCAAGGTGGGATACCATATCATAATTTTTGATAGTTGTTATAATCAGTTTTTATTATGTTATGTGAGAAATCCCTTTTTAATCATTTTCAGGTGGCTCTGTATAGTTGGATCTGACAAGAAATCCTTTTCACCCTCGAGAATACACCTTGAGAAATGAGTTCCCTTACATGGATTCCTACATTCGTGCCTCAGAAATGATTTTTACAAATGGATTGTTGGTATCCAAATTTGTTCTCCTTTTCAAGATGAGCAGCATCATAGATTGAACATGGAGCTTAGAGACAGATAGATCATTGTGTGTGTCATTTTGTAGTTGGGATGAGATCTAACTGGCCCTTTGTCACTCAGATTTGTGGAGAGATGGATAGAACCTTCAAGAGGATTTGACCTATCCTCACTACTTTAGGTTGTGCCTCTTCAACTAGGGTGAGAGGACCCTTAGTGTAACCTTTGTTTGATGAAGGAGATGGAGATATCCTTCTTTTGCAAAAATTTTATGAAGAAAACCTTGGGAAAATATGGTCAATACTCCATAATTTAACTCTTAAGAGTTGTCACTTATAAAAGATGGAGAAACTTTCAACACAAGGCTAACGTTACTAAAGACATTAAAAATCCACGATTTTTACGCATATTTTAGTGAAAAAACTTTTTTGTTCCTTTGTGGATATAAAGGGAAAAAATGGGTATTTTAGGATGGATTCATGGTTTTTGAATGATTTTGGTGGGATATTAAGTAGGATAAAGTTGATTATACCAGATCTCTGAGAAAATTCACAACAATTGACAACTCAACAATAGAAAGCTTCAAAATAGTTAAAGACACTCCTTAACGAGAAGGTGTGCTTCAATAGAGGCCTAGATAAGCACATTTTGACATAGTATTTGAGAATCTGTCATGAACGCTTGAGTTAGAAGACTGAATTAAACACCAAAATCTCTGATCAATCACACCTAAGGTACACTGGAAGACTTATAGACAATCTTTATCAACAAATGACAGTGGAGTGGTTTTAAATTTGTTTATCTCATCATAGGATGAAGGCTCTTCTTGAGATGAAATTGAAAATGCCACTAAATTTTCAAAGGTATGAGATCTGTGTGATTTCATAAAGATTTCAATCTAAGATTGTAATAGGAACAAAAGAAACTATTTGCAGACATTCGGAAACAAAGCAGACACAAATTGCTAGAGATTGAACACAAATTAATTTCAAAATTTCTTAGATTCATCATGGGAAATATTAGAGATAAATCTAAGTGCTCATCAATGGCTATACATATGAAACCAACTTGACATGATATAAAATCTAACACTGAAAGAATTAACTAGGTATCTCAGATTAGTCTCTCAAAAAGACAAATTTCTCAATTTTCTCTTAATAATTTAACCCCGACCATTTGTAAGAGAATTCTCATTGCATTTATACAATTCACTCACTCAAATTTCCCCCAAAAGAGAATAATATTCAAGGGACCTTTTCTTATTAGAAATTTTCTCGAGAAAGTGACATTTAACAAATTCACATCCAAAAGATGCAGGTGGACTAATTGTGAATTAATCACGTTTCTTGAGCCTCTTGAATAATGAATAGGATGCCATGCCACAAATTTTTAGGAGTCCTAATCATTCTAATTATGTCATGTGAGAAATCCCCTTTTTAATCATTTTTCATAGGCTCTGCATAGTTGGATCCGACAAGTAATCATTTTTTTCTCGAGGCAACACCTTTTTCATCTTTTATGCTGTAACTTTCATCATTTCATAATTTTCCTTTCTTTCCTCTAAAACTCTATCCTGCATCCATCTCCTCTAGTAATTTCCATTTTTGCAAGTGCTGAGCAATTCCAACTTCAAACTATCGACATTGACAATCCTTGGACTTACAGATTAAGTTCTGAATCCATCAAATGGAACATTACGAAAGAAGACAAGGAATGTCATTAAAGAACAATGAAAAACAATGTGTATTTACATCTCCAGGAGTCTTGGAGAAAAAATGGCAAAAAAATAGACATAATACATGACAACCATTGATTTTGCCCCTTTTCTACTTTATATCATAGCCATCCACGTGTTTCCTTGGCACAACTGTAAAGGATAAGTACAAGGGCATGTTTCCAAACAAGCGCGGGCCTTCCATGTGCCCAGGGCCCAAGAGAAATGTCTTTTGGCCTTTGAAAATTCTCAGTGTAAAAAGGAGTCGGTGGAAGCCTCCACGTGTGTCAATGGTGCATTTTGAGATGGTCCCCAAAAAGTAGAGACCCCAAAAAAGTGTGGGCTCAACACGTGTCTCGACCAACATAGTTTGTTAATAAAGTTGAGGTTCAACAGAAGGCACCATGTGTCTAGGGTCCGAGACATTTTTCTTTGGCCGTTGAAAATTCCAAGCAAAGGAGAGTGAGTGGAAGCTTCTAAGTGTCCTCCTAGCACATCTTCAAAATTAAACTTAGGGGTTGGTCCCAAACATGCGCGTCCCTCCACATGTCCTAGGTCTTTCAAAATTTTTGAAAAGCTTAAGTTCAAAGCGGAGCTAGTAAAACCATGTCTCCCTATCGTTGTTAAGATGGGACCACTGAAGTGGATCCTCAAATGAGCGTCGACCCTCCAAGTGGACAAGCTTTGAGTCCGAGGAAAACCTTATATTTTTCAAAGTGCACCATCGAGATGCATTCAACCAAAATGGCCATGTTGCCACTAATCTTTGAGATGTAAATTTGAAGGGAAAAATACACCGTCAAACCATAAAATGTAGGAGAATCACCATTTGAGCCGAAATGAATATTTCTTCATGGAAAGAGAGTTTGTAAATGATATAAGGCCCAAATGAGATCCTCCAAGCCACATCCAATCACGCTTCCACTGAGATATTTGGGACAAAAATGATAGAACAAGAAAACATGGGCATGTGGAAAATGGAAGGAAAGGAATAACTTGAGTTTTACGCCTAAGTTACCGACTCTTTCATATGGATAGAGGAATGAAAAAAATTCTAGAATTTTAAGTGATCCTCGACCAAAGGACTCGATCATGAAAAGCAAATGGAGGACAAGAGCCCGCAAACTAAATAATTTCAAGGACAAACAGGTGAGACTAATTTGAGCACCAACACGGATTATTCCACATACGTGCTACGATCCGAGTCAGGCAAGTGCAAAGAGGAGTATGTGGAAACATCCATGTGTCTCTTCAGGTGTACGTTTGATATAGTGCCCAAAATTTGACCTTTACACCACATGTATAAGACCTTTATAAAGTTGTTTGATAAGTATTAAGTATAGGGAGGAGGAGCGAGCAGAAGCCTCCATGTGACTCCTTGGCACAACTATGGAGGTAGGACCCAGAGGTGGATCCTTAAATGAGCATAGGCTCTCCACACGTCCATGGTATGACAAAGCTGCATCGACCACGGGAAGAAAAGTCTAAGTATGGGTAGGGCAACGGAAACCTCCACGTGTCTCCTTGGCAAAACTCCAAAGTTCAAACCGAGAAGAAAATTTTCAAATGAGCGTAGGCCCTCCATGTGGATAAGCTTTGAGTTGAATCTGGCCTGAGAGTCTCAAAATGCCCCAGCTACCCACCTCTCCACTTCTAACTTTTGATGTGGGCCCAAATGGAGTTATGGATTATTTCATAACTTTTCTCCCTTGTAGAAAAATTCAAAAAACAATAAAATGCTCCGGTGACCCACCTCCCCACTTATAACTTGAAAAATGGCCACGTGTCCTTCTTCGGGGTCAAAGCAAGACTTTTACCTTTCCGCTTCATATTTGTTGAATAACCAATTAGATGTTATCGGGGCCGCGGGGATGATTTGGTATTTTTTACAAATATGAAAAAGTGACAAGTTTCACCAAAAAGACCCATTGGGATGCATCCAACTAGAAAGGACCATGTTTCCACGGATGTTGGGACAAAAATTGATAGGGAAAACATGACTGTGGAGAAATAGAAGGAAGGGGAAACCCTGAATTCATACACAAATTATAATTCTTTCTCATGGACAAAGAAATGGATTACAATATTTGGAATCAATGTGACATTCAACCAAAGGAAAAGACTGACCATGGCAACCAAATGAAGGAAAAAAATTTCACGCATCAATACGGGGTGATAGAGATAAATTCAAACCATGTGAAGACATTTTGAACAAACAAGGCAAAATTAAATTTAGCACCAACACGGTGATTCCAACATCCACTTGAGACTCCAACTTATGACATGTATCTTGTTTGAGGTTTTGGTTCCCATTTATAGTTTGACATGGCACTCCATGTGCATGGTTCCAAGTCCTAACTGATTTTTATTTATTTTTCTTACAAAGTTTAAAGAAAAATATACTCAGAAAGGAAAGGTATATATATATATATATATATATATATATATCATTAATTATAAGCTATATTTTTGTTTTGATATACAAAATACTAAACACCGATACTAAAAAGAATAAATGATGAAAAATTTAGTTTTAAATGAGAGGAAGAGTGATCCATACTTTTTTTACTCTAATCCCATGATTCCCACATTTGATGAGACCTCATTAGCTTGACAAACTCACTAACAAAATCCACGAGACAAGGCATGATGTGATCCACTAAACCAATAAATGTTCAATAAAAACCAACCTACTCATTATACCTGCTGACCAAACAAACTCTCCATAAAGTACATCTTACCAACAAAAGAATCCACTATGACCACAACCACTCAACAAGATATCACTCTCACCAACAACCACCAGGTCATATGGGTATATGGTTCATTGACTTGCTCCAAATTACCCATTTGACATAGAATAGGGAGGAACTAACAAAAAGAAATAAAACCAGCTTTTTGTTCTGCTTTGATGGATGACCAAGGTCTGCTCTCCATGTGCTTATACTCTTATCTAAGACCTGATTTGAAATTCAATGAGGAGATGCATAAGGAGGTTGTGTATTTTTATTTTAAAACCTTCCAAACAATTTTTTAGACAACTCACAACCTTTTTCAATGAACCCATTTTGTGGATACCCTAAAATCAATGCATTCCATGTCAACCAAAGCACTTATAGTTTCATGATCGGATAAAATACCCCTTACCATTATGTTGAAACCTTTGATGGATATCCAAACCAATTCCAAATCTCTTATTTTGGTACAAGTGGGGAATATTTTGGAAAGAGACAAATTTTAAAGAGATAATACCAGGATAGTAGAAAATGGCACTTTCAATGTCTTAATCAGTATAACAACTACTTTAAATACATAAAAGTGTAGGAAAATGTTGTGGTGGATGTAAAGGCCACACAAAACATATAAATGGTGCTCAAGAGAAGTAAAATCCAAAACAATATTGATGGGATTCACACCAAATGAAGCGTCCCCTTATCCTCAACCATCTTCCTTCCTCTGCAGATAACAAACAAAACAACAATAGGCAGTAGATCCATTTCCTCTTAGAGAACATTAAACCTGCTTCAGGAACAGATAACTTATCCAGATCAATGAACTCATATACAGTAAAATGAGGAGATATTAAGACAACTATTGGTAGAGCTTTGTTTAGCAGGGTTCCCTGTAACGTTCTGTTTATTTGATTATGAGAGTACAAAAATATTCTTTTTCCATTGTTAATAAAGTAAAGTTCGGACTATTACATTTGGCTACTGACTATCCAAATACTTATAAATTAAAATTTAACTCAAGATTCATGTGGTTTTTCCTCTGGACCTCAAACAATGTGCTTTATTATTATGTAAGGAAAAGACAGGTTTGCGGCCCTTCCACCTTCCACCCTTGACAAATGTGGATAAATGTCTGGAAATCAATGGGGCATTACAAGAAGAGGAAAGAACCCAATCGAATATAAGATGATCACACGATAGGTTCATAGTGATGACTATAAAATATAGAGATGGAAATGACTATGCGAAATATTGAAAAGGATGGATCTAGAGGATCTAACGTGGTGAAGCGCTTGATGAGGTCTTGGGCTACCAATAGGAACTCTAGTCTATGATATGGGTGCACCTTGGTCTCTTCAACAACTCTAAAACTAATATTTGCAAGGATGGAGGTGATTTAGAACCTTCACTATGTTTCATATCAAATTCAATGTACCGTGTCATACATCTCCAATAATCTAAAATGAAAGAAATACCTACAAGACCCTAGAAAAACCTTCATTATGGGCACCTGGTCTCTACAACAACTCGAAACTAATCTTCGCAAGAATGGGGGTGATCGGAACCTTCACTATGTTTCATAAAAATCATTATCCCATGTCATATGTCTCTAATAATATCACAACCTTCCCTTTTACAATGTATGGTTTTGATATTATGGGAGGGTGCATTTTGAGTGAAGTATAGCCATAGGAATTTATTCACATGTTAGAGTAAGTATTTACCTTAGCTCATGTTCACCTAGGTACTTTATTTACCTTTATAGTATTTATCCTCACCCACTTATGTGTGTGGATATTTCTTTTATCTTATTTAAAGATTGTTGTCAAAATTTCCCCCAGTGGTAAATTTCGATAACATGCTTCAGAGCAAAATCAGGTTTCTAGGGTCCCTTCAGGAATCTTTCTAAACTCCCCAGGCCGAAGAAGGAGGGAGCAAGCTTTGAGAAAGTGCGGAGAAGGTTGCAGAAAGCAAGTAGTTTGGGCCAGTAAAAATTGTGAAAATCGGCTAAGTCCTGGTCCAGCACAAGGTGGGACGAGTGGGACAAAGGTACGCGAACCGCCCGAACCGGCCGAAATGAGTCCAGGCGGCCCACAAAGCAAATGGGACAAGTGGGACAGAAGTACGCGGCGGGCGCGAAAAGCCGATCCAGCCGAGGAGAAAAATTGGCTAACTGCTGAAGAGGGTAGCATTCGGGACGAGTGGAACAAATGGACGCGAAATGCCCGAACCGGCCGGATCGCGCGAAAACAGTACAAGGAGCCCAAAAGCAATTGGGACGCGCGGGCCAGAAATGCCCGAACCGGCCGAAAAGAGTCAAGTCAGTCCGAAGCAAAGTGGGACAAGCGGGCCAAAAATGCCCGAACCGGCCGAATCGGCCGAAATGAGTCCAAAGGGGCCAAAATCAAATGGGACATCCGGGACAAATGGACGCGAAATGCCCGAACCTACGGCGAAATGAGTCCAAAGGGGCCAAAATCAAATGGGACATCCGGGACAAATGGAGGCGAAGTACGCGAAGGAGCCGAAGGAGCCGAGGACCAATCAGAAGCTGCCACGTGTCCTCACAGGAGAAAAAGTCAAAAGGTCAAAGGGCGAAGTTTTCGAGCACCGATCCGAACCAATGGGATAGTGCCACGTGTCCAAATTAGGGCCCATAAGGAAAATTCAAAAAGACAGCCCACCAAAAAGTAGAAGAGAGAGAATTATTCGGCGAATCGAGCATGCCACGTGGCATCCAAGTGGCAAGCATGCTGGCGGAAAATATTTTAAAATCTGTCTTGGTCTGCTCCGTGCCCTAAATCTTCAGATCGCCATATCTTTTGATCCAGAGCTCAGATTTCCACGTTCTTTATATCAACGGAAAGCTCATGAAATTCTCTACATGATTCTGGGGTTAATCTCGAGTTTTGGTGCAGTTTGGAGAGAGAAAATCAAGAAACGGCTCTGACGCGTGATACAACAGAAGTGACGCTTCAACAACCAGCTTTAATGCAGCAGACAGCCCGCCGTTTTGCCAGGATCCGCCGCTTATACCATAATGAGATGATTTAAAATACAACCTGGGGGTGGTTGGAGTAGATCTGACTTTCCTCTTTCTTCCTTCTCTCATTCTTCCTATATATTGTAAGGAGTGGCAAAATAAAAGGTGGTTCATTCTTTCGGCTCTGCCCTCCCTTCTTTTCTTCTCTAGGATTGAAAATGGAGTTCGAACCTCTTCCCTTGCTCTGTAATGGCGTTTTTGCCTTTTACTAATGGAATGATGTTCTGTGCAAACTTCTGGAGCAACAAAACGTGTTTTGTGATGCATCTGTCCATCCTTCCTCGTTTTTGCTTGTCCTCTTCTTGCCTCTCTTCATTGCAGGTATTTGTGCATGTTTGAATGTTCATTGCAGGTTTGGAGCTGTGTTCATGGAGTTTTGGGACATTTTCTGTGTGAAATCTATCCTTGGGCCTGTGATGCATCTGTCCATCCTTCCCATTGCTCACCTCTCTTTGTCCCATGGCAGTTTTGATAGATGTCCAACATTCTCCTTCTCTGGTGTATCACCGTTTTAGTGTAGGCTTTTGTTGTTTTTTTCCTTTCTCTCTCTCTCTCTGTCTCCTTGGCATGGTTAGATTAGGATTAGATTAGCTTGCCTGCACTGGAATAGCTTGTGGCAGGTAGTTTAGGAGCAGAACCAGCCTTCTCTCGGAGATTCCTCTCTCGGTTTTACAAGTCCCACGCTTGGAGAGAGGTTTCCATGTTGTGCAATCACACTGGATGCCTGAACATCAACCTAGAAGCCTGATGTGCGTCCAGGGGTGCTGTGATTTTGCATCAACAGTTTTGGCACGCCCGGTGGGACCTTAGAGGTCTTTCACTTCATCTTTTGCAGGTTGATGTGTTCCTGTGAAGATTTCAGCCTTTGGAGGCACTTGCAAACACATCTGGCGACTCCATCTGGTCAACAACCCATCTCTCGAAGTTGCAGACCTTCCTTTCCATTCATTTCCATCCATTTTCATCCATCTTTCTTTCCATCCCCTTCATTCTTTTCCATTCCATGAAGTTGTGCAATCATGACTTCATTTCCATCATGGAATTCACATCAACAACAGCAGTATATTCCACCTCCAACATGTTTTACAAATCCTCCAAATCAGCATTTTGAGTAGATTCAAGATCAGTATGCATACCCATATGAGCAGCAGTGCCAAAGTCAGTTTGGCTATGGAGCTTTCCAAGAGCAAGGGTGTGCATACAATGAAGACCATCAGATCCAAGATGCTGGTCTGTTGGAGAAAATCCAAAAGATGGAGGTAAACATAGTGCAGTCCAGGGCTCAGGCACAGATGAGAGCATTTGGAATCGGTTGTGAAGCACCCTGTCCATGGGTGGGACCTTTTCCAAGTCATTACAGCCCTCAGGAGAAGCTTGACTTCATGATTGCAACGCTGCCTTTGCTTGCAAAGTGGATTGAAGAAATAGAGGTGTATGAGAGAAGTATTCAGCAACCTTGTCAACAGGTAAGCACACCATCTCATGCCTTTTCTTTTCCTCTTTCCCAATCTGTTTCAGTTCAGCAGTGTCAAGTTTCAAACTCTCCATCTGCTGTCCCAAATGTGGAATCCATGTCTCCACCTCTCAGTCTTCCATTTCATCTCGATTCTTCTTTCATTTTCCCTTCCAAACAGTCATTCCCTCCACAAGAGCTAACAGAAATACCCCCTCCTCCAAAGAAACAAGAGTTTCTACCTCCTCCACCACCACAAAAAAATGTAAAATCAATCGAGTTTCAACCCATTCCTCCTTTTGCATTCCCAATTCCATGTGGGAAAGAAGAAATTGTAAAAATCAGTCATCAAGGACAACAAGAGGAAGAGCCCAGAAAAGAAATGACAGACAGCTTGAAGGTTTGGGCTGCCAAATTTGGGATGACACAGATCCCTTTGCTGGTGAAGCCCACAGAAGAGGCTGAGGTTGAACAAATGGTGGTTAGGACTGATTTGGTTGCAGCAGAAGAAGAAGATCTTGCAGTCCCAACTTATCCTCTAGAGCAGCAGATTGAAGAGTTTGACTTGACAAACTTCATGCTGGAGAAGGAGTTCAATCAAGAGCAAGATTGCCTTCAAACATTGGAGGAAGGAGAAGCTGCTCCAAATCCAAAAGAAGAGGAGCACAATCTAGCTATGGAGGAGAAAAACGCAGATCCAAGGGCTTTCAAAGACAAAGCGGAGTTACGAAGAACCTTCAGTTCTTCTTTCCACTTCATCTCTCTCAAGTTCTAGCACTGAAAAGGAGTTTGATCTCTCAAACTCAATATTGGAGAGTGAAGGAAACCATGGTGGTCAAGTTGCAGATCAAGAGGACACCATGGAGGAAGTTGAACACGAGCAGCAGGACAGCAATGAGGCAGTTTACCTGTCAGATTTGGAGGACTGTTTTGATGGAGAAGAGCCGGTTGAGTTTTCACCATTCTCTCTTTCATCATCCACATTCCAAACACAAGAGTCTGCTGTCATGAAGGAGAGCATTCATTTGCAGCAGCCTGCATCTTATAGCAGCCCTTTGGAACCAAAATTGGAAGATTTAAATCTTCCATGTTCTTCATCGGAGGAAGAGAAAGGGCAGAAGGGTCCTACCATTTCTTCCACGTCATCCATTCAGGTGGGTCTACAAGAAGACTCCATTCTTGGAGTTGAAAATCAGAGCTATGGGCATGTCAAACGGATCAGACCTTGCCCAATCAGGTACTTGGCTTCATTGGAGCCAAAGGAGAAGCCACAACCAGTCATGCTTGCTTCTGAGCATGAGGATGAGCTAAAAAGTACCAAGGATCAACTGCCATACCTCTCCAATCCAAATGCAGAGCAACTAAAAGAGGTATTGGATTTATTTTCAGTTGATACCTTGATGATTTGGATAGAAGACCAGCTTCTTGTTGATTTTCCATCCATCCAAACAGCCATGATCAGTGCCAAATCAATTGCATGGCTGCCAATTTTGAAGAAAGGAAGCTATTTCTCACAACCAGTTGCAGGGTTTGTTTAGCTTGCCTTTGCTTCCAGTTAGAGTAAAGTAGCTAGGTTTGCTTTCAGCAGAAGAAGTGCTTGTGCACACTCTACATGTTCCATTTGGGGCATGTATGATTTTCAGTTTTGTACATAGTTTTTGGTGTTGCTGGTTTTGCTCTTGCACAGTTCTTTTCAGTGGTTTTTGGTGAGAACAACTCCATGTCCGGTGGGTTTCAAGTGGCTCAGAGGGAGGTTTTCAAAGTTCAGATCAGTTGCGGGTTACAACTCATGACTCCATGCCCAATGGATTGCTTCAGGCTACTGGTCTTTTCATCTAGCAGGCAGATGCCCCCGCTGAGTCGTCAAAACTGTTGTCAAAATTTCCCCAGGGTAAATTTCGATAACATGCTTGAGCAAAATCAGGTTTCTAGTGGTCCCTTCAGAATCTTTCTAAACTCCCTGTGCCGAAGAAGGAGGGAGCAAGCTTTGAGAAAGTGCGGAGAAGGTTGCAGAAAGCAAGTAGTTTGGGCCGTAAAATTGTGAAAATCGGCTAAGTCTGGTCCAAAGACAAGGTGGGACGAGTGGGACAAGCAGACGCGAACCGCCCAACCGGCGAAATGAGTCAGGCGGCCCACAAAGCAAATGGGACAAGTGGGACAGTAAGTGACGCGGCGGGCGCGAAAAGCCGATCCAATGAGGAGAAAAATTGGCTAATCAACAAGAGGGTAGCATTCGGGACGAGTGGAACAAATGGACGCGAAATGCGAATCGGCCGGATCGCGAAAAGCAAGAGCAAGGAGCCCAAAAGCAATTGGGACGCGGGCCAGAAATGCCCGAACCGGCCGAAAAGAATCAAGTCAGTCCGAAGCAAAGTGGGACAAGCGGGCCAAAAATGCCCGAACCGGCCGAATCGGCCGAAATGAGTCCAAAGGGGCCAAAATCAAATGGGACATCTGGGACAAATGGACGCGAAATGCCCGAATCGGCCGAAATGAGTCCAAAGGGGCCAAAATCAAATGGGACATCCGGGACAAATGGAGGCGAAGTACGCGAAGGAGCCGAAGGAGCCGAGGACCAATCAGAAGCTGCCACGTGTCCTCACAGGAGAAAAAGTCAAAAGGTCAAAGGGTGAGTTTTCGAGCACCGATCCGAACCAATGAGATAGTGCCACGTGTCCGGCTTAGGGCCCACAAGGAAAATTCAAAAGACAGCCCGCCGAAAAGTAGAAGAGAGAGAATTATTCAGCGAATCAGAGCATGCCACGTGGCATCCAAGTGGCGGTCTATGCGGAAAACATTTTAAAATCTGTCTTGGTCTGCTCCAGTGCGTCCTAAATCTTCGATCAGATCGCCATATCTTTTGATCCAGAGCTCGATTTCCAACGTTCTTTATATCAACGGAAAGCTCATGAAATTCTCTACATGATTCTGGGGTTAATCTCGAGTTTTGGTGCAGTTTGGAGAGAGAAAATCAAGAAACGGCTCTGACACGTGATACAACAGAAGTGACGCTTCAACAACCAGCTTTAATGCAGCAGACAGCCCGCCGTTTTGCCAAGATCCGCCGCTTATACCATAATGAGATGATTTAAAATACAACCTAGGGGTGGTTGGAGTAGATCTGACTTTCCTCTTTCTTCCTTCTCTCATTCTTCCTATATATTGTAAGGAGTGGCAAAATAAAAGGTGGTTCATTCTTTCGGCTCTGCCCTCCCTTCTTTTCTTCTCTAGGATTGAAAATGGAGTTCGAACCTCTTCCCTTGCTCTGTAATGGCGTTTTGCCTTTTACTAATGGAATGATATTCACGTGTAAACTTCTGGAGCAACAAAACTTGTTTTGTGATGCATCCGTCCATCCTTCCTCGTTTTTGCTTGTCCTCTTCTTGCCTCTCTCTCATTGCAGGTATTTGTGCATGTTTGAATGTTCATTGCAGGTTTGGAGATTTGTGTTCATGGAGTTTTGGTACATTTTCTCAGTGTGAAATCTATCCTTGGGCCTCGTGATGCATCCGTCCATCCTTCCCATTGCTCACCTCTCTTTGTCCCATGGCAGTTTTGATAGATGTCCAACATTCTCCTTCTCGGTGTATCACCGTTTTAGTGTAGGATTTTTTGTTTTTTTCCTTTCTCTCTCTCTCTGTCTCCTTGGCATGGTTAGATTAGGATTAGATTAGCTTGCCCGCACCTGGAATAGCTTGTGGCGGTGTAGTTTAGGAGCAGAACCAGCTCTTCTCTGGAGATTCCTCTCTCGGTTTTACAAGTCCCACGCTTGGAGAGAGGTTTCCATGTTGTGCAATCACACTTGGATGCTCCGAACATCAACCTAGAAGCCCGATGTGCGTCTGTGGGAAGTGCTGTGATTTTGCATCAACAAAGATATAAAGAGATATTATCTAGTTGTTAGGTATAGTTATTTCCTTGATGTATGGTATTGGCTAGTTCTTTCCTAGATCTATGGTATTGACTAGATCCTCGATGTCTAGTTCTCTCCTAAATCTATGGTCTTGACTAGTTCTTTTTGACTAGTTATTTCCATGATTTATGGCTTGATCTACGAACTTGATTGGTTCTTAGATTGTTATTCCTTTCCTATTTAAGCAAGGCCCATTCTCAATGTATTGCATTGAGTTCCGTAATACCATATGATATTGTTTCTCATTTGTTTCCAAAGGTTGTATGTACAGATTATTGTGGAAAATTTCTTTCATCTTATTGATCGTGGTGTTTTGATAGATCATCGTGTTCTTGGCTTGAGTACGATCTAGTTATTGAACCTTTCATGGTATCGGAAAGCGGAGATTGCTATTGACATCCGTCTCTGTAAGTTTTATTTTGTAAATAAATTTTTGTATATTCATATATTTGGGATTTAGTCATAGCATTAAAATCCTTAGCCCTTGGTCATATGGTATGGTCATATGAGGGCTTAAAACTTGTGATTCCTACTTAGTAGGTTCTTAACTTCAGCCTCCTTTAATTTTATTTGCATGGTGAAGGCAACAACAATTTATTTTTTTAGTGGCAACTAAAATAAATAATAGAGCAAAATATTAAAAAGTCTGTAACTTTTGATAGGTAATTAAGTTTTGAGTGTCATTTCTTGCAAAAGTGTTTGTTTTTTTGTACTCTTTCCATTATAAATATTTATTTTGATATTTGCACTATAATTATAAAGTGCCGAATATGGAGGAGTGTTGTGATCGATTGTGGATTGAATTTTAGTTGAACCCAACGTCCTAAATTGTTGGGAGTTGTAGTTTATACCTATCATGGATTCGAGAATGATATACTTTTCTCTAAAGTATGTGGACTTCAAGAGGATATTGTAAAATTTTTGGAAGAAAATAGATTGCTCAAGAAGCAAAATTCTCTTTTACAATCACTCATTCACAATAAGGATACACTAATACACTCCCTGCAACAAAAAATTTGCTAGCCTACAACATCACCACCATATTGTGGAAAACCATATCCATGATCCTAGTCCACTTGCAGTTGTTGCTCTTGTACCACCGATATTGATCTTTCAATCTTTGAGCACGATTCTAAACCCGTGAGACTTGTTACCGCATGCTCTTCCACATCTATGCCTATTATAGTACCACATGTTGTGTATCCTACTTCGGCTCAGTTGCATGGATTTTTTGGGAAGCATACCACTGCATTCAGTTCTCGCATGCTCCATTCTATGGGTCTCACTAGTAAGGTCATTGGAAGACATTCACAGGGTATTATTTCCTCTATTCCACATGTGAAGTGGAATTCTCATCATGACATTGGTTTTCAAGCGAGATACTTTATTGGGATCACATATTGTGAGCTCCTTGTTTTGTTCACTCGACTCTTTCTAAAGATCCTGACCAACACATGAGTTCTACATCTTCACTCAGGCTTGAGAAACCTGAGATTTGAGTTATCAGACATAATCAACCTGGCACACATTCTGATGTTCTTTTACATGCACCCATTGTGCATTTTGCACCAAGTCATATGCAGGCATCTTCTTCATCCACCCGAGTTGATTTGGGGTGGATATCTGATCACTCATGGAGGCAACATAGGCATTCGTTGAGAGGACTCTATAGGCATGGCTCCTCCACCTTTTGGCCTCTTGCTCCACTTTCTATACCTTCTGCATTATGATGCTTCTTGTTTGGAGCATTTTTCTTTAGTAGGTGTAGTGTATCTCTCTTGTTTGTTGAGATATTTTGTATCTGTAATTTCGACACTTTTGGCATGTTGACGATGTATTCTTATGGGGGATCTATTTTGGTGAATTCCATTGTTATTTTGTCGTTGTTCAAGTAGTTGATTTTGGGCAACTCATATAGATTTATAGCATCACTCCAACCATTCAACAAGATGGGAGGGTGTGGTGTTGATCCTACTTATTCGGAGTTTCGTGTCCTTGCCTTGTTACCTTGGCTTTTCTTGGATCGTGACACTCACGGATTTTGTGTCCTTCCTTGTTGCTTTGGTTATTGTTCTTGGATCATGGCACGCCTATTTTCAGCACTTGATCGAATTATGTTTGGTCTTTTTTTTATACTTTTGACATCACTCGTTGATAGTCTCCTTGTATGGAGCTATTTTGGTGGAGCCCATTGTCACGTTGTTTTTGAGTTTTTGATCAAGCAATGGATTCGAGACCATAGTGCATACCAAACTTCTTCAAAGCATTGTATGAGTTTTTGAGTGAGCTTCTTGGGATGCCTTGGAGTGGGTCTTTACTCTCTTTACTTTTTGTTCTTGGTTTTGGGTACCTCATGTGTCCTTTTTTCTAGTTATTGTACATGAGTACCTCATTAGGCCTAGTTTCCGAGACTCCCTACCGTGGACTTGCCACATCTATTTTTGCCTATAGCTTCACTTGAGGGGGTGTTAGAGTAGGTATTTACCTTAGCTCATGTTCACCTAGGTACTTTATTTACCTTTATTGTATTTATCCTCACCCACTTACGTGTGTGGATATTTCTTTTATCTTATTTGGATATTAGGAGATATTATCTTTTCGTTAGGTATAGTTCTTTCCTTGATCTATGGTATTGACTAGTTCTTTCCTAGATCCTCGATGTCTAGTTCTCTCCTAACTCTCTTGTGTTCTTGACTAGTTCTTAGATTTTTATTCCTTGCCTATTTAAGTAAGGCCCATTCTCAATGTATTGCATTGAGTTCCATAATAATATATGATATTGTTTCTCATTTGTTTGCAAAGGTTTTATGTAAAGTTATTCTGGTGAATTACTTTCATCTTATTGATCGTGGTGTTTGATTAGCATCTATGTTCTTGGCTTGGTATGATCTGGTTATCGTTCCTTTCACATACTTGAATTTTTCATGGATATTAGCTTTCTAAAATTGTGATTATTTTATCATATTGGATGATGTATATTAGATTTTTCATGTATCATACTAACATTAATTATATGCTTCTTTTGTGTACTAGTTACTCTTTTGTGTAGTGAATATGAATACCAAGAGCCTAATTTCTCCCGATCCTATTGGTAAAATGAAGACATACAGAAATATGAGCCTCCACGTAAACTGAAGATGAAGGGAGTTCACATAGAAAGTTCTAAAAAATGCAAGAGTTCCTAAAAATAGTCCTCAATTTATTAATAATTTATAAATTATATGTATATTTTAGACACTTTAGTATGTCATTGAATACTAGTTGTTCAGAATGTATAGTAAATAATTTTTATTACGATTCAAAATTTTAGCACCATTTCTAAATTTCAAATAAAAGTGTGAAAATTCTACACATTATAATATTGAGTTTGTATTATCCACAAAATTTGAAATACCTGCATTGTGGGAAATTTAATATGCTAGTGATTTCTATTGTTTTAATAATATACACTAACAAAATATAAGTAAAACTATAGATGTGGATAGTCTACGCTATTATAATTTACCCATGGATGATAAATCCTTAAACAAGGTAAAAATTTTCAATCATGAATAATATTCATAATTTCATACATGACAAAATAATTTTTTTGAAATATCCATATTTTATAAATTTCATTGTGGAGAAATCACATTTTTCAATTTAATTTTTTTGAAATGTCTATATTCTTCAATTTTAGTTTGTAAGTTCACCTTTTTCAAAAAGTAGGGTACATGGGTGTTGCGAAGATTATTATTTTATTGTTGTTTAATTATTATGTTTTGGCATGCATATATATATTAAAGATGTTATTATTATTTTAATATTTTAATTTTCTAATTTGTAACTTCTGTTTTAAATAAATATATATTTTTGTTAGTTTTTACTATTTTTAGGTAAATGTACCAATTTCTATTTTATATACATCATTTTGAAAATAATTATTTTAGAAATAAAATAAGCACCATTAAATATTATTTTGTGGAAGTTTCTCTCAACATTGAATAAATGTATTTAAAATAATATTAATTTTAATAAATCTTTGTCACATTATATTTATTATGTCACATTCTCTTGTCACATTCAGATGACCATATTGTGATATGTTTGTGCATTGGAAGTAGTGGGAAGTCCTATAAATTGTTATTTTCCTTGTATTTCAATACTCGGCTTTTATATAGGTGGATTTTGAATTAGCCAAAAATTAAAATGCTTCCAATGTTCTAAGATGGTATTCATGTTTATAATGATCAATCACAACTCAAACTTTATTTCGTAAAGTATGAAAACTCGATTCATTTACGATGTAAAACTACATGTAATAATTTTTATGATGGGAAGGAAACCTAAATGGCAGAGCATGATCGATCTTCATGTCCAAGAGGTAATAGAGGAAAAGAGTCAATTTTCGTATGAAGACCTAGAACTAACACCAATTGGGGATGAGCCAAACATCGACATTTTTGCTACCATACCACTCATAAGACTAGAGACATTTGTAAAGGGGGAAGATTTTAACCAAAGTTTTGAGACTATATTCACCGTCAAAAATCACGAGTCAAAACATATAGAAAACCCTAAACCTCATAGAATGAAATCATCTACTAGGTTCATACCTTTTCTAAAAATTCTTTTATGTACTTTCTTTTTCTAAAAATCTATATAGCATTTGATGTTACCATTTTTAATTACATGTATTGGTGTTCATATGGTCCATATGACAATAGAAATAATCCGAAAATAAGTGAACAAAGGTAGTAGGTGTAAAATTATAAGGCGTTAATGTCATTTGAATGTGAAGATTTTTATAGGATACCAACAAATGGCAATAATATTATACAACAATTCATTTCACTATGATGTAAATGGTGAGTATTGTCATGGTAGGAAAAAAAATTACCATTAACGATCCTGTGTCATGTTATCCCGTACTTATCAAATGAATGCAAATATTATATCAAGAGTATTCGTTGATGGGTGTCACCATGGAAACGGTGTACAAAAAATATATAGAGGATCCATCCAACATGGGTATAATGAGCAAGAGGGACCAATACTTGACAAGAAAGGATGTGGTGAATGCATGGAAAAGAGTTCACTCTAGAAGGTCTCAAAAGCATGTTGATGATGCCATGAGCGTGAACTTATGGAATGCGGAGGAAAGAAACATTTTTTTCTACTATCAATGCCCAAATGGAACCACCATTCCATTCATTATGGGGTTACAAACACCGTGGATGTGTGAGAGAATGGTTCAACATTCACATAATTCCATAATCTCCATGGATTCAAAATTTTCTATGAACAAATATGGCGTAAGTAATTGGAATTAATTTTTAAATGATGTGTGATTTATGTATCATTAATAATGTTCCCTTTCTGTTATATTAGACCCCATGCTAACTCTTGATGTCATATTCCTTGTAGTACCAATTATACACCTTGCTTGTTTTTACGAGAAAGAGGCAAGGGTACCCATAGCATGGGCCATTACATCAAGGAATAATATTGAAGACATTTACAAGTGGTTGATAGAAGTCTTGAAACATGGATAACTTGTTTGTCTTGATTAGCAGATAAATGCATTCATTATGGATGATGTGTCAGCTGAAATACTTTCCATTAAGTGTTGTTTTGGGTGTCATGTACTACTATGCCTATGGTATGTGTGTATGGAATGGTTGAAAAACGTGTACAAGTATTGTAGAAAAGAGTTGAGGTGGAAGGTTTTTGAGAGATTAGGTACCATCATGTATGGTTCGAAAATGCATGACAAGAACACATTTAGAATGATTTAAGAATTTTTCAAGGAATTCAGAGAGGAAGCTCAATTACTTGAATACTTCAAGAATACATGGTGTGAGAGTGAAGAACATATTGGTGAGTATGAGCCTTTGTGTGTTTCCTTATTAATTTTCATCTCAAATAATTAAACATGGGTTATAGTGTCACTGATATTCAATTTGTGTCACTTGATAGCTATGTGGGCAACAAATTTTAGAAACTTATCCCATACAAATCAGGAAAAAAATGCATCCATTGAGTCCTACCATTGCTTTTTGAAGACTAAATACTTGTGTGATAGAGAAAAAAATGGACATGCCGGATGGACTATTTATTCTACACACTTGTGTACAAGGTTGAGCTATTTTACAAACACAAGAGAAAGTTACAAAAATCATGCTTCTTTACCAATTTCAAAAATAAAGACAACTATTGATAGTGGTTCAATGAAAAAGAGTATTCATGATATATATTTCCTTGCAATTACATTTGATTGCAATGAATTGTCGGTGAGGAGCCAAACAACTAGAGCACATGGTATATGGTAAGGCAATGCAACTTGGACATATTGGAATGTTCTTGGGCTATCGATGAAACATATGTAAGCACATGTTGAAGGTATTGGAACTTCGCAAGTGATATGTGTCGATGTCATCATATCAAGCACTAGAAGTGGCAAGTAATTCAATGTCATCATATGTTACCGATGTAGATTGCTAAGCATAAGTCATAACTAAATAAGCATCTTGTTGAAATTGTTTTCCATTCACGTGTAGGAGCCAATACTTATGCGCAGATACAAGCATGGTAAATGAAGACCCATTCCGGGATGGCCCCTCCTCACCATATCCATCACCAAAAATGGAAGATAATTCAATGTTAGCGTATGTGGCAAGTAGTAATATAGGTTGTTAAACATAAGTCATAACGAAATAAGCATCATGTTGAAATTATTTTCCTTTCTCGTGTAGGATCCAGTACCTATGTGGAGACAAGCACAGTAAATGAAGACATGTTATGGGATGGCCCCTCCTTGTCACTTTAATAGTCACTAACAGTTGATGGTTAGTTGTTAATGCCTTTAATCAATTAATTGATGCCAATGATAATGTTCATCACGCATATTTATGATTAGGTGACAATGTGTATTCATGTGTAGGCAACAATGTGTATTCTCAATCAAATGTTACGAATGGGTGTTGTAGCAAAAATATTACCCTATCCACTAAATGATGGGTAACGTAAATCAATGGTATGAGGCTATTTTTCTATTCTATAATTATATTGATAAACCTAGTGTATAAATAAATAACTTTCTATAATGTCTTATACATCAAAGGCAACTCACAAATAGTTGGGGCTGGTGGGTTGATGATAGAAAGTGATTCAAATTTTATGGAACACACATCCAAAGAATTCTTGAAGTCAGTCTTGGATACATGACTTAGTACAAATGAATAGAAACAAACATTCTTTATATGTGTATCATAAGTTTAGGAGAGACCTAGTAGCATCAAATATGTTAGATGTGATTTTCAAAGGAGATTTTAATGAGACAACCACCACCCGCATGCGTCCACGGTTTAATGTGAGTAAAACCATCACCGAAGTGTGACTAAGAGGCCAATCATTGTAGAATATTTGAAAAATCACGCTGAAGACTACGAATGCTTCCAATTTATAGACGATAATCATGCAAAGAGGAGAGAAACCACACAAGTGGAACTTACAGGTAAAAACATTGAATTATTGGTGTGAATATGAATTTGTAAGAATATTTAATTGTCGAGGTGAAGAACATCATATTAATCATTTATTTTTTAGGTGGTTAAAATGTAGATGAAACATATTTGTGTCGCCACTTATCTTTTAATGATTTAGTGTCTGCGACAAGGTGTGTATTGAATGTCCTTAATTTCAATACATTCATTTATTATATGTAAGGTAAAAATCCTTTGATATCTTGTCTAATATTTAATGCATTGTGTTACAGATGCAATAGATATGCAAAGAGATGTATCTTACAAAATGAGCAGGTTGAGCTGTGGAAAGTAAATGTATGGAATGTAGAGCGGGCCTATTTTAGAATTGTAAACATTTAAAATTCATGTATATGAAATTGTAGATTACGTATATTTAAAATACATAAATATGGAATGTACAATGGGCCTATTTTTGATGATTTTGAGAGTATTTAAACGTTGGCTACTTGTTGGTGTTAGCCAATGTAGGATAGTAGAAAATATTTTAACATATAGAAAGCTGATGTAATTATGTTGGAATGATGTAATCCACAGTAACTATTTATCATGTGGAATTTTTATTGCTATTTTCAAAGTGCTGAATTTTTTTAAAAGATTTTAAGCATGTCAAAAACACATTGTTATTTAAAACACTATAAAAAATTAATTGGTGTTTTCCATAAGGTGCAAACCACGATGTTGTTTCACCTTTATGTAATGATGTAATCCACAGTAACGATGATTTTCTATCTTATTGCAATCATGTAATCAACATTAAGTAATTATCTAGTGGAGAAGCATTGTGTTTTTTAAGTGCTGAAAAATAAGGTGTGTTTTTCAAAGCATGTTCAAAAATACATTTGATTTTAAGAAATTTGAAAAACGCAATGTTGTTTTCACAAGGTATAAACTATGATATTTTTGATCTTATTTTAATGATGTAATCCACATCCAAAATATTATCATGTCAAGAAGATTTGTTTTTTTATTTTTTCAAGTACTTATCAAAGTGTTGAGAAGAGTTGATTTTATTCAAAGTGCTGAAATATAAAGCATGTTTTTCAACACGTTGCATTTTTCATCACTTTAAAAGTGTGATATGATTTTTATTAAGGTGAAAACCATGATTTTATTTTTCCTTGTTGTATTGATGTAATACATATAAAATAATTATTAGGTGGAGAAGAAATGATTTTTTTGAAGTGATGAAAAATAAAGTGTGTTTTTAAAACGTTGAAAAACACAATGTGTTTTTCAACAATATGAAAAATGCAATGTGGTTTTTATCAAGGTTCAAACAACGATGATTTTCATCCTTGTTGTAATGATGTTGTGGATATCAAGTAACTATCAAGTGGAGAAGGGTTGCATTTTTTCATAGTGTTGAAAACCAAACTGCACATTTTTCAACAAGGTTAAAAACACACATTGTTTTTAGCAATTTGAAAAATGTCATGTGGTGTTTATAAAGGTGCAAACCATGATGTGATTCATCCTTATTTTAAAGATCTAATCCACGTCAATTAATTATCATTTGGAGAAGAGTATATTTTTTTCAAAGTACTGAAAAATAATGTGTGTTTTTTAACATGTATAAAAACATACTATGTTTTTTAGCACTTTGAATAATGTCATGCAATTTTTATCAATTTGCAAACCACGATGCCTTTAGTCCCTTTTGTAATGATGTGATTCACATAATGTAATTATCAGGTAGATAAGATTTTTTTTTTATAAAATTGATGAAAAATAATGTGTGTTTTTCAACAAGTTGAAAAAAAAACTGTTTATTTCAACTCTTAGTTGATGTTTTTCAAACTGCTTAAAAATAAAGTGTATTTTCAACACATTGAAATAGCGCTTTGTTTTTCAACACTTAGAAAACCCCACGTTGATTTTGGCAAGGTGAAAACCATGATGCCTTTCCTCCTGTTTGTAATTATGTGTTCCACATCAAGTAATTATCAGTGAATAAGATTTACTTTCTTTTAAAGTGCTTAAAAATAATGTGTGTTTTTCAACATGTTAAAATACACAATGTGTTTTTAGGACTTTCAAAAATGCCATTCAAATTTTATAAAGGTAGAAAACACGATGCAATTCATCCTTGTTGTTACGATGTAATCCATATCAAATAATTATCAGGTGGAGAAGAGTTGATTTTTTAAAATTCTGAAATATAAAGTTTGTTTTTCAACACGTTGAAAAACACACTTGACTTTTCAAAGCACTTTGAAAAGTGCCATGCAATTTTTATAAAGGTAAAAATAATGATGCTATTCATCCTCATTGTAATGATGTAATGCATATCAAATAATTATTAGGTGGAGCAGATTTGATTTTTACAAAGTCTTTGAAAAATAATGTATGTTTTTCAACACGTTGAAAAACACACTATATTTTTCATCAATATTCAAAATGCAATGTTGATTTTATCAAGGAACAAAATTGATATTTTTCCTCCTTGTTTTAATGATGTCATGCATATCAAGTAACTATCAGGTGGAGAAGGGTTGATTTTTTCACATTTTAGAAAAATAAAGTGTGTTTTTCACCATGTTGGAAAAAACACAATGTTTTTCATCACTTTAAAAACTCCATGTAAATTTTGACAAGTGCAAAATGATTATTTTTCTCCTTATTGTGATAATGAAAGGAATATAAAGTAGCTACAATGAGGAGAAGGGTTGATAATTTCCAAGTGCTGAAAAAATATATTGTGTTTTTCAACGCATTGAAAAACACACTTTGTTTTTCAGCAATATGAAAAACATAATACTGTTTTTATAAAGATGCAAAACATGAAGGTATTCATCCTTGTTGTAATGATATCATGTAAATAAATAAATTATTAGGTGGATAATGGTTTTTATTTCTCAAAGTGCTAAAAAATTAAGTGTTTTTTTTGAAAAACACACGTTCAAAATGAAAAACAGACAATGTTTTTCATAACATGCTAACCACGATGCTATTCATCGGTCATTTTAAAGATGTCATACAAATCATGTAATTATCAGTTGGAGAAGAGTTGAATTTTATCAATGTGCTAAAAAATAAAGTGTGTTTTTAAACATGTTGAAAAACACTCTTTGTTTTTCAAAGACTTCAAAAAACACTCTGCTTTTCAAAGACTTGAAAAATACACTCTATTTTTCTTCACTCTCAAAAACACCATGTTAATTTCATCATGTTGATAACCATGATATATGTCCTCCTTATTGTAGTGATATGATAAACTTAAAGTAATTACAATGAGGAGAAGTGTTCTTATTTTCAAAGTGCTGAAAAATAAATGATGTTTTTCAACACGTTGAAAAACACACTGTGTTTTTTAGCAATATGAAAAACGTAATGTGGTTTTTATAAAGGTGCAAAAAATGATGTCTTTCCTCTTTGTTGTAATGATGTGATCCACATTAAGTAATTATCAGGTGGAGAAGAGTTTCTTTTTTCAAAGTGCTGAAAAATAAAGTTTATTTTTTAACACGTTGAAAAACACATTAAGTTTTTCAGCGATATGAAAAATACAATGCAATTTTTATAAATATGAAAATGAGGATGCCTTTCCTTCATGTTGAAATTATGTCATAAACATCAAGTAATTATTATGTAGAGAAGAGTTGATTTTGTCAAGGTGCTGAAAAATAAAGTTTATTTTTCAACACGTTCAAAAACACACTTTTTTTTAATATGAAAATGTAATGTGGTTTTCATATAGATGAAAACCATGATGTATTTATAGCTAATTGAAATGATGTCATCCACATCAATTAATTATCATGTGGAGAAGATTTTCTTTTTCAAAGTGCTGAAAAATAAAGTGTGTTTTTAGCACTTTGAGAAATGACATGCAATTTATATCAAGATGGAAACAACGATGAATTTTCTCATTTTTGTAATGATGTGATCCATGTCAATTAATTAGGAAGTGGATAACATTTTATTTTTGTCAAAGTGTTGATAATTAAAGTGTTTTTTCAACACTTTAAAATTTCTAATGTGGTTTTATCAAGTCAGTAAACCACGATGCATTTTCTCCTTGTTGTAATGATGTGTTCCACATCAAATAATTATCAGTTGGAGAAGAGTTAATTTTTTTAAAAGTGTTGAAAACTAATATGTATTTTTCAACACGTTGAAAAACACAATGTGTTTTTCAGCACTTTGAAAATTGACATGCAATTTTTATCAAGGTGGACAAAATGATGTTATTCATATTAGTTATAATGATGTAATGCAAATCAAGTAATTATCAGGTGGAGAAGAGTTGATTTTTTCAAAGTGCTAAAAAATAAAGTGTATTTTTCAACATGTTGAAAAAGACACAGTGTTTTTCAAAGACTTTGAAAAATGCCATGTCGATTTCAACAAGTTCCAAATAACAATTACTTTCCTCCTTATATTAATGATGTGATACATATTAAGTAATTATCAGGTGGAGAAGTGTTACATGTTTCCAAAGTGCTGAAAATTAATGTGTGATTTTTAAGATGTTAAAAATACACTATGCTTTTCAAAGACTTTGAAAATCATCATGTTGTTTATATAAATGTGTAAACCTTGATGTGATTCATCCTTGTTGTAATGATGTAATCGACATCAAGTAATTATCAGGTGGAGAAGAGTTTTTTTTTTAAATGCTAAAATATAAAGTGTGTCTTTCAGCACTTTGAAAAGTGTCATGCGGTTTTTATCAGGATACAAACCACAATGTTATTCATCCTTTTGTAATGATTTAATGCATATCAAGTAATTATCAGGTGGAGAAGAGTTGATTTTTTCAAAGCAATGAAAAATAAAGTGTGTTTTTCAACATGTTAAAAAACACAATGTGTTTTTCATCAATATGAAAAATGTAATGCGTTTTTTATCAAGGTGCAAATCACAATATTTTTGTAGTGATGTTGTGCATATCAAGTAAGTAGCATGTGGAGAAGGGTTACAATTTTTCAAAGTGTTGAAAAATAAAAAGTGTTTCTCAACACGTTAAAAAGAAAAGCTGTGTTTTTCAGCACTTTGAAAAATGAAATATGATTTTTATAAAGGTGCAAACCATGATACTATTCATCCTTATTGTAATGATGTAATCCACATTAAGTAATTATTAGGTGGAGAAGAGTTGATTTTTTTCAAAGTGTTGAAAATAAAGTGTGTTTTTCAACACATTGAAAAACACAATGTGGTTTTTATAAAAGTGTAAATCAAGATGTTATTCATACTCGCTGTAATGATGTCATACAAATCAAGTAATTATGAGGTAGAGAAGACTTGAAATTTTTGAAAGTGATAAAAAATAAACTGTGTTTTTCAACATATTGAAAAATACACTGTCTTTTTCATCACTTTGAAAAACGCCATGTCGATTTCGACAAGGTGAAAACCACGATGTCTTTCCTCCTTATTGTAATGATGTGATCCACATCAAGTAATTACCACAAGGAGAAGTATTGTTTTCTTAAAAGTGATGAAAAAACTATATTTTTCAACACATTGAATTTTTCAAACAATATCAGAAACGCAATGTAGTTTTTATAAACTTGTAAACCAAGATGCCTTTCCTCCTTATTGTAATGATGTCATCCACATAAAGTAATTATTATGTGGATAAGAGTTGATTTTTTCAAAGTTCTAAAAAATAAAGCATGTTTTTCAACATGTTGAAAAACACATTGTGTTTTTCAGCAATATGAAAAATGCAATGTAGTTTTACAAAGGTGGAAACAATGATGTCTTTCCTCCTTATTGAAATTTTTGAACCACATAAAGTAATTATGAGTTGTAGAAGAGTTTCTTTTTTTGGAGTGCTGAAAATAAAGTGTGTTATTAAACACATTGAAAAACACATTATGTTTTTCAACACTTTGAAAAACGACATGAATTTTTATCAAGATGCAAACCACGATGCCTTTCCTTGTTATTGTAATGATGTGATCATCATCAAGTAATTATCATGTGGAGAAGAGTTACTTTTTCTTAGAGTGTTGAAAAATAAATTGTGTGTTTTCAGCTCTTTGAAAATGCCATGCGGTTTTTACCAAGGCGCAAACCATGATGCCTTTCCTCCTTTTTGTAATGATGTGATCCACATAAAGTAATTATCAGTTGGAGAAGAGTTTCTTTTTGTTTAAAGTGCTGGAAAGTAATGGTTATTTTTGAACACGTTGAAAAATACATTGTGTTTTTAAGCACTTTAAAAATGACATGCGATATTTATCAAGGTGTAAAAAGCTATCTTATTCATCCTCGTTGGAATGATGTAATGTAAATAAATTAATTATCATGTGGAGAAGAGTTGTTTTTTTCAAAGAGCTACCAAATAAAGTTTAGTTTTGAACACATTGAAAAAGACACTCGTGTTTTTTAGCACTTTGAAATTATCGTGTCCAAACCACAATTCCATCCTCCTTGTTGTAATGATGTGATCCATATCAAGTAATTATTAGGTGGAGAAGAGTTGTTTTTTTCAAAGTGCTAAAAATAATGTGTGTTTTTCAACATGTTAAAAACAAACCGTATTTGTCAAAGCACTTTAAAAGATGTTATACGGTTTTTATAAAATTCCAAACCATGATGCGATTCATCCTTGTTATAATGATGTAATCCACATAAAATAATTATAAGGTGGAGAAGAGTATATTTTTTCAAGGTTCTGAATTATAAAGTGTGTCTTTCAAAGACTTTGAAAAGTGTCATGCGCTATTTATCAAGGTGCAAACAACGATGTTATTTTTCCTTGTTGTAATGATGTAATTCATATCAAGTAATTATAAGGTGGAGAAGAGATATATTTTTTCAAAGTGAAGAAAAATAATGTGTATTTTTCAACACATTGAAAAACATAATATGTTTTTCATCAATATGAAAAATGCAATGTCATTTTTATCAAGGTGCAAAATACAATGCTTTTCCTCATTGTTGTAATGATGTATTGCATATAAAGTAACTATCGGTGGATAAGGTTGCATTTTTAACAAAGTGTTGAAAAATAAGTTTGTTTCTCAACACATTTAAAAACACATTGTGTTCTTCAAACACTTTGTAAAATGTAATACATGTTTTTATAAAGGGGAAAACCATGATGTGATTAATCTTTTTGTAATGATGTAATTCACATCAAGTAATTATCAGGTGGAGAAGAGTATTTTTTTCAAAGTGTGAAAAATAAAGTTTGTTTTTCAACACTTTAAAAAACACACTATGTTTTTCATCACTTTAAAAAATGCCATATGGTTTTTATCAAGGTGCAAACCACGATGACTTTATTACTTGGTATAATGATGTGATCTAATTAACATTGTCAGTGAATAAGAGTTGATTTTTTTAAATTGATGAAAAATAATGTGTTTTTCAACACACTTTGTTTTTTCAAAGCACTTTGAAAAACAAACTTTGTTTTTCAGCACTTTGAAAAATGACATGCAGTTTTTATCAAGGTGGAAACAACAATGCTATTCATCCTCATTGTAATGATGTAATATAAATCAAGTATTTTTTTATTATTGGAAAAAGTTTTTTGAAAGGGACTATACCCTTATACAACATAGCTCAATAGAAAGATATTACAGATTCAACACTTCAAAAAGAGATCAAAATCTAGATAAAACAAATCATTCTAATGGAAGTAAGAAAACTACCAATATCAAAGCCAAAAACAACAACCATACAACAAGAAAACTGCTAGTAGACAAGAACTTCACAACAACAACAACTACTCAACAACATAATGAGAGGCATACAACCCAAATTTAATAATGAGAACACACAACATTGCAAGGCTCATGCCTTTTCAGAGACAATGGAAGGTTTAGATCATTTTTTCTTCCTATCAACCATCTTCCATTGTTCATTTCCTTCTTTCACTGAAATTAGAATAACCACTTCAAGTGAATTTATAGCGATGTGACCCCAAAGAAGACGTGTCAATGAATAATTTATGTTGAATTAGCACCCTACATTGAAGAACCTGGAGGTAGTTTCTCAATATTGTTTGAAGAATCTTCCATGGTAGGTGGGGTGATAATTTTTACATCCGGGTCTCAGTATGGGGATTGATTTTTAAATGCTCTACTAGAAAATCCTTCCACCATACAGGTTTGTTATTTCTCTTATAATGTTCACATTCTCGTTGTAATATGACCAATTTAGAAGCAATGCCGACATCTAAAAGAAAATCCTTTGTAGTCTAACCTCTGCAAACCATAGTATTTCACCGATCTGTAATTTGATTTACTATTTGGTAGGGATAGGAGGTATCAATTTCTACAAGGATTCAACAAAATTTAGTATGGGTTTTAATGGAGGTCTTATAATCAAATACCATAGATGAGCCTAAAGTACTCTCTATAGCAATCAAACAAGATCTTTTCCAAAGTTGAAGTGGGAGTCCCAAAAAGTGAACCCAAATTGGGTAGGTATCAATACAGTCTTTTAAAGTATTAAAATATGGATACCATGGCTTAGACATGAGCCCAAGCTCACCCCAAGCCCAATGTTAGTTGAAAATTAAATTTGTATCTTCAGGGGTTTCAAAGACAACAATAAAATAAGCTTTAGCACAAGGATAAAGCTTGATCTTACCTTGTATATTTTCCTTCCATATTTTTGAAATCCATTCATGAAGCTAAGAAATTTTTGGCCAAAATTTTGAAACCTACATTTGAGATGTAGCTGAGTAAGATTTTGCTCCTCTTTGAGAACCTTTTGAATAATATCCTCTCCAATATTTAGTGTCACGGTATCCTATGAGGGTTTGAGGATCTTATTCGTGTTTTCAATATTTTATCAACATGGCGAACAACTCTTTGCTAACCCACCACAACAAACGATTCAATGTTCCCTTGGCTATTACTAGTTTTCTCTTGTCTTTTGGGTTGGAATTTTCATCTCTTGAAACACTATGACCAGATCTTAAGCCAATGTCGCTACAACTAGTGTTCATAGAGTTTTTAGATGAGAAATATCCCTATTTTGTGATGTAATAGATCCAATCTTTCCACTATTACTAGGGATTCAATAGTTCTTCATAGTAGAAATATCCTTGTTTTGTAATGTAACACCACTAATATTGCCCCTAATAGAACCCATGGCCAATCCAATCCAGGATAAAGCTTCTTGATTTCCATTTCCACTCCCATACGAAGCATATCCCTAGCTTCTACCAAGATAAGAAACATCTTTACAAGATTTTCCATTGTGTGGGCCTTCTTTCCTCTTATTTGTGGAAGGGCTTGATCTTTCGAGTATTGGGCTTCGTTGCCGGTTTGTACCAACGACTATTGAGAATCATAGCCACCATTACCTTCATAGTTAAGGATTGAGAAATTTACATTAGGGATTGAGCACTTAACCATTATCACGTAATTATCAAGTTAATAAGAGTTACTTTTTTGAAAGTGCTTTGAAAAATAAACTGTATTTTTCAACATGTTGAAAAAGACACTTTATTTTTAAGCACTTTAAAAAACCACATGTTGATTTCAAAAAGGTGCAAACCATGATGAATTTCATCCTATATGTAATTATGTGATGCACATCAAGTAATTATTAGGTGGAGAATATTTTTTTTTTTCAAAGTGCTTTGAAAAATGTCATTCGGTATTTTATAAATGTACAAACAATGATGCGATTCATCCTTTTGTAATGATGTAATCCACATCAAGTAATTATCAAGTGGAGAAGAGTTGATTTTTTTCAAAGTGCTGAAAAATAAAGTGTGTTTTTCAACACGTTGAAAAGCACACTGTGTTTTTTAGCACTTTAAAAAACGTCATTAAGTTTTTATCAAGGTGTAAAAAATGATGATATTCATACTCATTGTAATGATGTAATGAATATAAAGTAATTATCATGTGGATAAGATTTGATTTTTTCAAAGTTCTTAAAAATAAGGTGTGGTTGTCATCACGTTGAAAAACACATTTTGTTTTTCAACAATATGAAAAATGTAATGCGGTTTTAATCAAGGTGAAAACCACGATGTTTTTCCTAATTTTTGTAATTATTTCATGCATATAAAATAACTATCAGGTGGAGAAAGGTTTAATTTTTTCATAGTGTTCAAAAATAACGTGTGTTTTTCAACACGTTGAAAAATACATTATGTTTTTCATTGCTTTGAAAAACCCCATGTCAATTTCAAAAATGAGAAAAACATGATGATTTTCATCCTTTTTGTGATGATGAAATGCATATCAAGTAACTAACACAAGGAGAATGGTTTATAATTTCAAAGTGCTGAAAAGTACAGTGTATTTTTCAACATGTTTAAAAACACACTTTGTTTTTCAACAAATCAAAAAATCAACATCATTTTCCACGAGGTGTAAACCATGATGTTTTCCCTCATTTTTTATTATGCAGCATATATGAAATAAATTCCATGAGGAGAAGGGTTACTTTTTTTCAAATTCCTGAAAACAGAGCATGTTTTTCAATAGCTTTAAAAACACACTATGTTTTTCACCACCTCAAAAAAACTTTATGGCGTTTTCCAAGAGGTGAAAACACAATAATTTTCATCCTTTTCTTGATGATGCAATACATATAAAGTAACTAAAACAAGGATAAGGGTTGATAATTTCAAATTTCTTACAAATAGAGTGTGTTTTTCAACATGTTAAAAAACACACTATATTTTTCAGCAATTTGAAAAATGCAATGTTGTTTTCCACAAGGCATAAACCACAATATATTTCCTTATTGTTGTGATGATTCAATTCATATCATGTAAATACCATGAGGAGAAGGGTTGATTTATTTCAAAGTGCTAAAAAATATAGTGTGTTTTTCAACATGTTGAAAAACACACTATGTTTTTTTAACACATCGAAAAACTCAACGTCATTTTCCACGAGGTACAAACCATAGTGCTTTTCCTCCTTTTTCTGATTATGTAATTCATATGAAATAACTAATACAATGATAATTTTTGATAATTTAAAACTACTAAAAATAGAGTCTATTTTTTAACACATTGAAAAACACACTTTATTTTTTAGAAATATGAAAAACGTAATCTTGTTTTTAAAAAGGTGCAAAGAATGATTCTTTTCCTCCTTATTATAATAATTCAATGCATATCATGTAACTACCATGACGATAAGGGTTGATATTTTAAAGCACTGAAAAATATAGTTTTTTTCAACACATTGAGAAACACACTGTGTTTTTTAGCAATATGAAAAACAAAATGTTGTTTTCCACAAGGTACATAACACAATTATTTTACTCCTTATTTTGATTATGTAATTCATATCAAGTAATTACCTTGAGCAAGAGGGTTGACATTTTTAATTGCTAAAAAATATATCATGTTTTTCAACACGTTGAGAAACACACTTTGTTTTTCAGCACATCGAAAAAATCAACTTCTTTTTCCTTGAGGTGATAATGACTATGCTTTTCCTTATTTTTGTAATGATGGAATGCATATAAAATAACTACCATGAGGATAATGGTTTATTTTTTTCAAAGTCCTAAAAAATAGAGTGTGTTTTTTAACACCTAGAAAAACACACTGTGTTTTTCAACACTTAGAAAAATTCCATGTTGATTTTGACAAGGTGCAAAACATGTTACTTTTATTCCTTGATTTAATGATGTAATGCATAACAAGTAATTACTAGGTGGAGAAGAGTTTATTTACAAACAACAGAATAAATTTTAAATTTTCTTGATTTAATTAAGAAAAGTGAAATATGAAAAATGGATGATGGGTCCTAGGATGTGGATGGACGATGTTCAATGTTGCGCTCCATGGAAGAATGGATCAAACTCCTCTCCTGTGAATGAATCTACAATCACATACACTACACAAGACATTCCAAGTAAAATTGTGCACTTTAATTCAAAATATGTTATTACGAGTAGATTTGTCAACACGGAGGATCCAAAAATATCCTGTGTTCCTAAATCTTCATTAAAATCAATCAAAAATTGTACTTTTGATTTCTGAAATGGGATGCTGAATTTTAAATCATAAGGAAATAGTGAAATGTTTTTAGGTTTTCATTTTATCGATAAACTAATATTTCTTGAGATTTTGAAATTCCATCATGAGCATATAGTATTGTGAATGGAATTCCAATAATTCTTATGGTTCACTCACTAAAAACCATTGTAATGTATATGTAGTATGAAAATTACATGATTCAATGTGTACTTGAATTCTCTAGAATTAACTCCTTTTCAAACAATAATGAATTTCTATATTATGTAGATTAACTAGGGTACATGTGCAATTATAGATGAGTTGAACTCATATTAGAACACTATTGACACACAAACAAACAAACTGATATATAACTATCAAAAAATGTGAAGAAGGTAGACTAAGGGTCACATGGACTAATCTGATACGGAATGGGGACTCTTTTCTCATAACCATGTCATTTACAATAACCTTTTGGACTTATGTTCCTTGTCAAGTGCATTATCTTAGAACAATACAAGATAATTAAATAAATAAATAATCAAAGGGGGCCTTATGAATACCATAAATGATTGGAAATGATAATTGCACCAATACAATCCTAAATTGGACAAATGATCATAACCCATACTTAGTGAATTTGACATGAATATTTAAATATTTTAAGACCTTGTTAATTTTTCCTTTTTTAACTAGACTTCACTCATTGGATTCAAATAACCCTAAAGACATTTCATTTGAGGGGTTGTGAAGATTTTAGAAAATCGTTACCATTACGCATTTGTTACCTAAATATAATTTTAACATAAATGAATTTTAAAAATCTAAACTTGCTATAAATTATATAAACATTAGTAATTTTAAAAATATAATCCATAGAAACACATTTTAATACTATGTAAAACATATTTAATCCATTGAAAAGTATATTTAATATTTAATATCATTTGAATCAAGATTATATTTGAACAAAAAAATGAAATATACTTAATCTGTGTGTATCAAACTTGTCTAAAATGAAATATACTTAAGCTCTAGTTTTATGATTGAAACTCCTAGCTTCCTCAACTTATGTGGAGGCTCCTACTTGTGGTCATCCTCCATAGTGCCATATGCTAGACCATATCCTTAGGAATGGGGCCCTATAGTTTGGAACTTAGACAAATAAATGAGAGATGTTTTCGACAAATTGAGTCGGGCCTTAACCATGGTTGAAATTTCCATTTTGGGTGGTTTTTTCTATTAATGATGGTCTATGTAGTTGAAAAATGTGGACCTCGTGAAGGATTCCTCCCTTTAGAATTTGGGATTTGTCAACATTATCCCTATGGGATTAGGAGGAATAGATATTTGTGTATTCATTTTCACCATGCAAAAGAGAAACTAAATATACCAAAACACATGCAAATATAAATAAATAATTAATTTTAGTACAATACATGACAAAAATAATATACATCATCCAATATGATGTAAAAAATCATAATTTCAAAAAGATAATATCCACGACAAATTCAGGTATTATTAAATCCCAACGTCTATCCTTCACTCAAAATGTACCCTCCCATAATATCACACACATCCATTAGTGAAAGGTATAGTTTTGATGTTATTGGATGGTGTATTTTGAGTATAGAATAGCTTTTCCTTCAAAGTGGGGGCTTTAAAAACCTCTTCGGAGATAGTCTACTAGCCAACTATCGATGTGGAATACTAAAGGGTAACACCCATCAATACGAAATGATGTTTTGGACGTATTGATACGGAATCCTAAGGAAATCCCCTTCAACATGCACCGATTCCTATCTTTGCGAGAAGAAGTTGACCCCATATACCGAATTGAGAGAGAATATGACAACAAATATATTTTGTAGAGTAAAATTACATCATAAAAATATAACTAATAAAAAATTTTCTATATACAAATGGTATATGCACATTAGCATTATTTACAAATATAATGAATACAGAAAAATCAAACTTACTCTAATGTTATTCCATTTAACACAACTAAGATCACTCAATTATATTAAGAAATTACGAAATGTTTAAAATTAATTATATTATGAAAAATTAAAAAAGTCTCAACTATGTTTATTTAAAGATAAATTACTAAATCAAACCAATATAGTGCATGAATAATAAAATTGGAATAATCAAAATAAAAAGATAACATCAAAAAGAAATATTGATGAATTTACTCTCATGTGTTTTTTTAAAGAATAAATACCAATGCATTTAGATAACATCAAAAATGAATATTTACATTTCAAATAAATTTATTATGCCTTAATAAAAATAGTATTGAAAAAACTTACAAAAATAATTATTGAAAAATTAGGAATATGTTTAGCTATAAAAAAATTCAATCATCCATAACATTTGAGGTGAGATTTATATTCAAAATTAATCTGAAGGAACAAGAAATATTATCATGAAACATAAATAATTATATTAAATATTTTTATTGATTTGTATAAACAAAATATAAGTATAAATCAATTATGTAATGTCTATATTGATAATAAAATCATATCAAAATAAGTGTTTACAAATAGTTTAATAGTTTCATGAGAATCCAAACCGGTCAATAATAATATATTTGTGTCATTCTCTAGTTTGTAGAAAAAAAATCTTCATGTGAATTTGGGCTTTTGGTATGTGGGAGTAAATGTTAATCACTAAATATTAATAAAATGACCAAACCTATGCATATACCCATACCTAATATAAGCATGTTTAATATAAGAATATATTATAAAATATAAGAAGCTTATAGTGTACAACATTTCAAATGTATGTGTTGTAAATTACATCAATAATTTAATTGTATGGCATTACTACTAAATAATATTTACTTCCATAGATGAGTTCATCTTATTGAGACACAATCGTGTATGATAAGAAAGAATAAATAATACAAAAAACATTGTTGAAAAACACACTGTGTTTTTCAACATTTTTCAAAAACAATTCCCTATCAAGCATATGAAATGTCGTCCCTAGGATCAGCACATGAGAAACATACTAAATTTACTAACATAAAAAAATACCATACTAAACTAGGCAGCCACTAAAATTTTGAATCTATTATGCCGATAAAATTGTGTGCAAAGATCTTGTGCACTTGGCTTTAATTTGCAATGAGACTCTAAGAGAGGCCGTCCGAGAGAACACATTCTCAAGATAAGAACCACCATTAATTAATAATATGTTCCTCTAATTAAATTTTAGTTAAGATAAACCTAAATAACTATGGTCTAATTATACATCAAATGTTGGGAATAGAGATGGACTAATTGTAAGTCAAATGTGGGAACCAATAGTAAGTCAAATATGGGAACCTTAATCAATAGGCATTCGAATTAATTTCTAGCTAGTTATCACTACCTTACCTTTTATAATTGTTGGGGAACTATATTATTAGATTGTTTTTAATTTGTGCATTCCCTAACTAATTCTAAATCAAAAAGTGGGCTTCATCAATTGGCCCTTCAATTAATTCTTAATTGATTATCACATTATCATCTTACCTTTTATTACTAATAGGGAATTATATGGTTAGGTTGGTTTTAGGTCATATCTTACATTAATTAATAACATCTAGTTTCACTTTAGGGGACACTCTACCAAGAGCACACATTCTTGAGTTAAGAACTGTGATTAATTTATAAGATGGTCCTTTAATAAGTTTTAGTTAATAATCACATAATTATCTTAACTTCTATTAAAATTTGGAAGTAATACTTTTAGATTGTTTTATATTTTATTGTTATTTTCACGAGATGAAAATAGTTTCCAATGACCTATTTCTCAGGTTATTCTTATATAAAGAGAAAAGACACATTTAAAAGTTATTTATATAGAGAGTAGGGGACATTATCATCTACACCTTAACTTAAAAATTAGTATCCATCAATACTTACAAATGAAAACATCTCCTCTTTCTAGAATAACTTAAATAGAGATGGACTAATTTTAAGTCAAATATAGGGACCTTAATTAGTAGGTCTTCCAATTAATGTCTAGTTATTCATCCCTATATTAACTTTTAGTATCCATGTGAAACTATATTATTAGGTTATTTTTAGGTCATGCATTAAATAATAAGTATACTTCACTTTGGTGGCCATAGAACCGGAGAGTATAATCTATTGTACTAATATTTTCATTAGATAATAGTTATTGACATAAAGTGTAGGGTTTCTAGTGAACCTATCTCTCACTCATCTATATAAAAAGAAAGTTATCCTCTCCACATCTAAATGTCAAGGTTTCCAATGACCTATCTCTCAAGTTATCTATAGAAAATTATATTTTTCTTATTATGTTGAATAACACTTCTAAATTAGCATTGTCACAAAAAATAAAACCCATATTGTAATGCTTGCTGTAAAAACAACCACTCAAGACCCAAGAACAACCTAAGTTTAGATAGAAGAATTATGGAATAATTTTTTTTGAAAAGTGTGACCAATACCATGCTTCAAGCAACAATTGTCACAACAAAGATTCAAAGTCAATTATAATTAATAAATAAAATTTTCCGTTATAACAAATATTAAAACCACATCACAAAATTAATGAGTATAGTTTAATCCAAAACAGTTAAATTTCTCTTAGGTGTTAATTTAATAAATAATTAAATTAACACTATGTTTAAATATTCCTTAATTAATTTTAGAGGGTCAAAGGGGCCCAAGCAAAAAAATGCCCAAGGTTTTTATTTTAATTTCACTAGGTCTAAAAACCAAGGTTCTTATTTACATGGGATAGAAAAACATTCTCTTATCCCCTAATGTGACCCCTAAAAAGGTTAACTCATGCTTTAGAATTAAACATTTAAGTTAATAAGGGGTAATTTCCCATTTACCCACTCTCAGGTTCATCTTAAAACTTCAACCTGATTTTTCACATATTTCACATGCTTAAGGTTTCCTAAAAACATATCCATTAGATAGGAAATTTCTTCCCCTTTCCAATGATATAAAGAAGTCCTCCTAACTCCTCATATTTCTTAAGTTATAGGCCGATGGGCCTAGAAGGACACTTTTCCCAAAGGTGGGCCTGCGGGCCTAGGGAAGAAAATTTTTCCAAAGGTGTGCTTGTGGGCCTGGGGAAGAAATTTTTCCCAAAGGTAGGTCTACAGGTTCAAGAAGAAAATACTCCCAAGTCATGCAATGAACACGTGTCACGCTGATAAGCCCTTGCGGGAAGGCATGTCATCGGAGGTAATTTGGATTTTAACTTTTTTTTTTGAAAGGGCAAAAGGTTAAAAACCCCACGCTCACCGACACCTAGAGATGCCGGTTTTCATGCCCAAAGTGATAGACAGGGAAGTGGACCGTTGGGAGTCTTAATATTTTTGCCCTTTTCAAAAGGGTAAACTTTAAAAGTGCAAGCCCGTGTACCCACAGGAGACGTTTTTCCCAAAAGCAAATCGACAGGCTGCAAGTAGGCCACAGAGAAATTTGTGCTTTTTGGTATTTTATCCTAAAAGTGCCTTAAGTAATTTTTGGGTCCACGGATCCGATTTAAAACAATTTCTCTCTATTTTTTTTTTTAGAAAAAAACTAAGCCAAGTAAAAACTTTGAGAAGGCCATATCTTTCAACTAGAAGCTCGAATTTGGGCAAATAAGGACTTTTTGCAAAGAGATCAAACTCTTCTTTACAAAGTAAACATCTAAATTAATTCTTGACAAACTTAGCTGGGTCAATTTTAAGAAAACATATTTCTTTCCATTTAAATGTGAACTGGACATTTTAACTTAACAAAATTAATTCATTCCGCCATTCTTTCTTCCTCAACATGCCAAGTGTCATGGAGGACTACACTTGGGAGGATTAGGACGGATTTTTAGGGTTTAATTGGTGGATTGTGTTTCAAAATGAGATCCTGGCCCTTTTACTGCAAAATGTCTGAGTTTTGGTCTAAGTCTGAGTAATTGAAATATAACAAATTTTCTTGAGCAATTCAACTATTTAAAAAGAATTTTGATCTTCCTTAGCTTACATTATTATTTCAATTTGTCTTTCAAGTTGTAGAGTACTCTGTATATTTTCTAATATTTATTTGCAAGCTTTACAAAGAATCCAAATGAAAAAAACATACTTAAGCCCGATTTGATCTACTTTTCGTTATCATACTTTAAATATTTAAGTTCATTCCATTCCAATTTTACAATGTTTAACTTTACTTCAATCAATGCGTGAAAACCCAAAATGTAGTTCTACTTCCAAGTCATGCATTTCGAATGAAACAGAGAAATGTAATATTTCTTCATACGTATTTCTTTTTCCAATTTTCAAACATAGATTTCACAATGTATTTCAAACACAGATTTCAAATGAAAACCATATCATTTGTTGTAACTAAAACAACTTCTATTGAAATCCAATAATTCTTTTACAACTTCCTTTTTCATTCATCAAATACAACTTATAGAATATACATCTCTCACATTCAAATGTAGGTTGCATTTCAAAAACAGAGTATCTTTCCACCACAAATATTATTACAATGCTATGCACTTGAAGTGAGAAATTTCACGATAAGGAACCCAAGGAGAAACTACAAAATTTGTCTTCATCCTCAGCTCCAGAATAACAATAAGAAGATCCACCATATATCTTTTGATCAAAAAAAAAGGAGAGGCAATGCTCTCCACCCAACCAAGAATTCCAATGAAGAGGAGAATTCATCGTCATCATTAGCCCTTGAGCCCCAACCAAAAGCAATAAGAAATGTATTCCAACTCATGGAAACAAACAGGCTTCCACAACACATAAAAAAATTCACAAACAGAACACAATTCAATTACATACTGTAGTTTACAACAACAAGAAGAATAACAAACAATACTCGGACATCATCATGAAAAATCCAAAGGAGCAAGACCTTTGGGGAAGTCACTTATACCTCCCTATGGGGAAATGGGTGTCCACCTTAAGATAAACCCGCTAATATATGCACATATCATGTCAAAACCTCTATATGCCCTTATGCCTTTCCCAAGTACCCCTTAATCCTCCCATTCTCTTATGTCTCCCAAACTCTTTTGGCACCCCATAACAAGTAAACAAATGAAAGTTATTTCTTTTACAAGGTGGAACCCAATCCCAAACTCCCTCCACAATAACAATTATACCTCCTCAAAACTCTTATGCCTCCCAAACGATATCCCTATACTCTTCACCTACACCACACTTAGGAAATCTACCCAACCACCTAATAACATTCTAAAATATTTGATGCATTCACATATGCATAAATAATAGAAAAACATTTTAAATATCCAAGCTCCTACCTCTCCATGGTAGAGTTTGCTCCAACATTTCAACAACAAGCTTTTTCCAATCCAAACTATCCAAAATCTCTAGAAATTCACAAGCATTCCCAAAATCTCTAATTCTCTTAAAAATTACGAGCTCAAAACCAAAATATATGAATTCACCAAAATGAAGTATCCCCCTCCAGTAACCCCCAAAAAAACAAAAGAAATCGAATAAATAGAAAAGGGAGAGATGAGGGTGAGGTGGCTCTATGTAGGATGCCACATCACTCATCCTCCACTCCACCTCACAAGTCAACTTCAAACTCCAAAGCATAACTAAAAAGGTGGGTGAATAAATGACCCTTTTACTTACACACACAATCCAAGTCCACACCCCAAGGACCAAAATTAATTTCATGTAAGATAGTGCAATTAAAACTTACAACTTGTCTTCCCAAAATACATAATGAGGCCTAATTTTGACTCCCCAACCCATAGGTAGGGTTGGTATACAAATTTAAGAGATGTGGGGCAAGTTTAACTTGTCCCACAAGCCTCCAAAATCAGCCCCTAAGGATAGATCCGAATTTCAAAAGGAAGGTGGAGTGTTTCACACTCAAAACTACTTACATATTACTTACAACACTTAATCCAAGAGCCATCAACTCTAATAAATGTATTATTTTGACCCATTTTAATTTATTTAATAAAATGATTTCTCACTATTCTAGCCACAATCTAATGAATAATAAAGGGGAAAATACACATCAGTAGAAAATCACATACTAAAATTAAACAAAGGAACTAAATAAAATAATACACATAACCCCTTGGTCACATTTTAAGGTGATCCCCCCATGGGAACCCCTAACAACAAGCACACACAAACACACATAACAAAAACACATTGCCATGGTGACCCTTGTTGAATTCACCTAGAATTACAATGTGGTTCGTCTTCAATCCCCGATATTTGTTGTGACATGTCTACCTACAAAACACAAATACCTCCTTTGACCTCATGGCTGCATCAAAACATCCAAAATAAATATCAAATATAGCTCTAAAATCATCTATATATAAATCAAGCATCATCAAGGCAAATAACAATGTCATTTACAATTTCCTCAATAACCATATGATCATAAAATTAGTTCAATTTTCTAGGTTTACTCGATATGAAAAAATATCACATGTACAAAAAAACATATATATTTCTAACCATGCCAAGAAGTGTATCAACATCAATATAAAATGTCTCTAATAATCCACATGCATCATATATGAATCCAAATCAACCAAATTCCATGATTTCTAATTTCTAACATCATACCAACTAGAAGGCTATAATAATGTCCCTAAGTATAGTTGACAATATCATAGTCAATAATAAATGGGTGTCAAAGGGAACTGGGCACTACATCCCCCTCCCCTTAGACTCAAATTCCTCCTAGAAGTAACTGGAATAGGTATGGTAACCGAACTCGTAGAAAATTAGCATCCTTCCACGTTGCCATAGTCTCATCATATATATCCCGCCGCACTCGAACCCGGTCAATCTCTCTCGCCTTAAACACCCATTATCCTACACTCTATAATGCAAACAAGCTAGACCATCACCTTCCCCGATCCTCCATCTATAATGAGGTCCGGTCTAGCACATGAGGAGGTTCAAGCAACATATATCCTAAATCTTGAAACATGATACATATCATGGATGTGATACAAGCTAGGTGGCAATGCTAGATGGTAGGCCAAAGGACCAATACGCTCTAATATATCAAAGGGGTCAATGAATCTAGGAGATAACTTAGAACCTTTTCCATAAAGGATAGGGATCTTATATAGGCGACATGAAGTAAAAATTCATGCCCACGTCAAAATTACAGATCCAGTCCTATGTTAATCTGGATACTTATTACACTGTCTAGTGCCTCCTTTAGTCTTTGTCTGATTATAACCACCTGTTGCTCCATGTCCTGCAAGGTAAAAACCGGTCCAAGAGAAACCTTTTCCTCTAACCTATCCCAACTAAGAGGTGTTATGTACTCTCTACCATACAATTCTGAAAAGGAGACATGCCTATCAAACTCTAAAAACTATTATTGTAGGAAAACTCCACTAAGTACAAATACTCCTCCCATCTTGATTGATGATCTATAAAATACATCCTAAGCATGTCCTCTAATATTTGATTCACCTACTCGGTTTTTCCATGTGTCTCGGGGTGATATGCCATGCTATAATTGATCTTCATCCCGAGGGCATCTTTGCATGGTAGTCCAAAAGTGGGAAGTGTACAGAGGATCACCACAAATGATTTTCCACAAAATCCCATGTAATATGACAATCTCATCTAAATAAACCCATTCCACTTTATTTACTAGCTGTATAGGTGGTCTTCATCAAATAAAAATGAGCCACTTTCATCAATTAATCCACCATGATCGTGATGGCTTCGTGATGGTATCTCGACATAGATAGCCCTACAATGAAGTCCATGGAAATGGTGTCCTATTTCCATTCCGGTATAGCATGCGGAAAGAGAAGGCCATGTAGATGCTGATGCTTGGGATTCACTTTATTACACCTAAAAACATGACACAAGCCCGAGCCACATATCTATGAATTCCCCTCCAATGATACAATTGTCTCAAATTTTGGTGCATCTTCTTCACCCCAGGATGGGTGAATAGGGTGTATGATGTGGCTTTATCAAAATGTCCCGCCTCAAGCTTTCATCTCTCGGGAACATAAATTTGGCCTCTATACCGAGAAGGCAATCTTCCTCTAATGAAAACCCGTCAAACATCCCCAAGGGTCTCTAATACTCAATCTCCACTCTAGTGTAATGTAGAAAGCGTCATGAGGAAGCTGCTATAGAATCCTACTCTGCAAATTTGTGCTCACCGAGGTGACCATAACCACATGTCTCCTCATGCGAGACCATCTGAAACCACATTCTACTTCCCCTTCACATGATCTACCTCCATTTCATACTCACAAATAAACTCCATCTAATGCCGCCGACGAGTGTTGAATTTGGGTTACGTGAAGAGGCGACGAAGACTCAAGTGATTAGTCCTGATTGTGAATCTTTGGCCAAGAAGGAAATGTCTAAATCTAACCAAGGCATGCACAACTTCGCAAGCTCAAGATCATGAGTTAGATAATTCAGCTCATAATCCTTGAGTTTTCAAGACTCAAAAGCAACTACTCTTCCCTCTTGCATCAACACACCTCCAACTCATGCCAAAGAAGCATCTGTGCATATGAAAAAATCACCCTACAGATCTGGTACTACAAGAACATGAGCTATCGTGAGGCATTCCTTTAGTGTCTTGAAGGCCTACTCACATTTGTCTGACAAAAAAACTTCTTCCCTTTTCGTTGAAGGGAAGTGATGGGGTGCATAACCCGAGAGAATTTCTGAAAAATCTCCTATAATAACCTATTAAACCCATGAAGCTTTGCACCTCTCTCACACTAGTGGGTGTTGGCCAATCCATAATAGCTTGAATCTAGGAAGGATCAACTTTAATACCATCCCCAAATATGATGTGGCCCAAAACTACACCTCTGTTAGAAAGAACGCACACTTCTCTACGTTCCCATAAAGCTCACCGCTCACGAAGACACTTTGAAGAACCTAGCCAAGGTGCCCCTCATTCTCCTCATGCGTACGTGAGTAAATAAAAATACCATCAAGGAAGATGAGCACTAAGCAATCCAAGAATGTCCTGAACACCCCATTCATCAAGCCCATAAACACTGTGGGGGCATTTGTCAAACCAAAAGGCACCACTTTGTGAACTCGTGAGTGGCCTTATCTCATATGGAAGGAGGTCTTAAAGACATCTACCTCTACAATCCTCATCCTGGTGATAACATAACTTAAGGTCTATCTTGGAGAAAATTGTGGCCCCCTTCATCTGGTCAAACAAATCGTCAATACGCGGAAGGGGATAACGATTCTTGATCATTACTTTGTTCAGCTAGCGGTAATAAATACACAACCATAGAGATCCATCCTTCTTCTTTACAAGTATCACGGTGCACCCTAAGGGGAGACACTAGGATGGATAAGGACTTTCTCCAAAAGGCCCTCTAGCTACAACTTGAGCTCGTACAACTCGGGGTGGTCATCCGATAAGGTGCTAACGAGATAGGCTTTACTCTCAAAACCAAGTCTATGTGAAAATCTATCTCATGTTAGGGTGGTAACCCGAGTAACTCCCTTAGAAAAAAATCAGAAAAATCTCTCAAGATGGAAGGGTCATCAAGCGACGGTCCACTAGACTCATCTTCCGATCAATCACTAACTTTGAAAGCATACATCCGACAACCTCATCGCACACACCACTTAAGCTACATAGCGAGAGATGGTGCAAATGGAAACGGGTCTCCTAACCCCTACTATCACGACCCAACTTCTAGATCATCTATACATGATATAAGTTGATGGTAACAATCCACCCGGCTCTGTGTGTAGATAACTAGTCCATGCCCAAAATGACTCCACACAAACCCAATGGAAGTATACGAAGATCCGTGTTAGTGGTGAAAGGTCCCAAATCTACCACACACTCCTTAACTAAGGATTATACAATGATCTTAGCTCTAAAAGCCATCTTGACGTCCCAACTAATACCCTACCTAACTACCACCACCTGCATCGTTCTACTAAAGATGGTGCAATAAAAGAATCGGAAGAACCGAGAATCAAATAGAATGGAGGTAGGAATATCAACAATGCTACTTGTAGTCTCAATCATGGTACTGGTGCTCACTTTGGCAGTTCTCAACCACCGCATAGATCCGATGACTATGTCCCATGTCACAAAAAGTGGGATCTAAGATGTGCCTCTTACCCTTGTTACTAGGGTTCTCTTGGAAATCTCTCCAAATATGTCTAGCAACACCACAACCAAAAACATTCTAATCCTCTCCCACAGTACTTGGTCTAGTCGGTACTTTGGAGGTTTGTGTTGTGGATCCTGATGATCAGCTATGGTCTATTGAGGTCTTTCTTGGTGAGATTCGATGACCGAGTTCTAGGTGTAACTGTGTTCTAATGAGACCCCTAGGAGGAGGCCCCATACTCCCCCCTCTATGCATCAAATCTCTTTGGGGGTCTGTAAGGTAGGTGAGACTGCTCCTGCTTTGCTACCGTAGTCTAAAAGTGATCATGTTAAACCTGCTCCACCATGAGGAGGAGCAGACCCCCTCGATCTGTTATCCTACATCTGCTAGATGCGGCTCCTGCACTCGGTTTTGTGACTTGCTATGTTTTCTCTCTGTGTATCCTCTATTATGTAGGCCTTCTCAACAGCCTCAGCTAATTTCTATGGAAAATGGATACACACTTTGCACCTCCAATGTCTAGATTCGGGCCCCGGATGAACTGCATGGATTTGTACCTACTCATCTTGTATGTATTCAACATACTAGAGTAGGTCCGTAAATCAACTCTCATACTCAGCTACTATCACAGATGCCTACCGGAGGTCATGAGACTCATCTACCTTCTGCTGAATGAACCTGCGAGAGAAGTACTTGCTCCTTAACTACTCCTCAAAAAGCTCCCGGAGTAACCATCTTTGAATCAACGTGGAGATTCTCGCACCTCAATCGTCCACTAGAAGTTGGATCCGGTCCTCGAAGAGGGATTGTAACATAAGCTTTCATGTTTCTAGAACAAAGGCGAGCTTGAAGCACTTGCTCAACCTCACTAACTGTGAGCCCTCGCTAGAAATCCACCGTGTCACCGGAATAATGAGATGGTCGTAGCTTCAGGATCTCCCTAATATGGTTTACGATTATAGTCTAGCGACCCCTAGGCTCTCTCGCATGCTCATATCTATGCCCACGCTCTCGAGACCTATCCCTGTCTCCTCGAAACCTGGTCTCCCTATCCCCATGTGGTGACTCTAATCTTGATGACTCCACGTGGGAGTTCTCTCCTCTGTGCTCCTTACTATGTCGAGGAGATGCATGAGCCTCAATGGCTATCACCTATCATTTACGGCTGCATGTACTCCTACGGACCCTCCACGTACAGTATCATTAACATCCTGAAGCATCTCAAAATTTGTGGTAGGATGGTTGCTACAATATGATCTAAAGGTGGTAAGCCTAGGTCTATGTAAAAGGACCCCTCGTCTTGTCTACACCTCCTGCATAGACCAAGGTGAGAGTTAGTTCATTATTCTAGGTTTTATTCAGTTTTCCATGTTTACTAAAATATGGAATTTTCAAACAAAGTTGTTTTCTAGGCTTAAAATGTGCTAGGTTAAATATTGTACTAGGTTTAGTGTTCATGTCTCAAGTTTTCTTGTGTGCCCAAGGGTCCAATATTTGAACCCATGGCTCTGATACCAAGTGTAACGCCCACTAAAACGACCACTCGAGACCCAAGAACAACCTAGGTTTAGATAGAAAAATTATGGAATAATTTTTATTTTAAAATCATGACCACTACAAGGCTTCAAGCAATAATTGTCACGGGGAAAGATTTAAAGTCAATTATATTTAATAAATAATATTTTCCCATTATAACAAATATTAAAACTACATCACACAATTAATGAGTATAGTTTAATCTAAAACAGTTAAATTTCTCTTAGGTGTTAATTTAATAAATAATTAAATTAACACTATGTTTAAATATTCCTTAATTAATTTTAGAGGGTCAAAGGGGCCCAAGCAATTAAATGCCCAAGGTTTTTTTTTTAATTTCACTAGGTCTAAACAACAACCAAGGTTCTTATTTACATGGGATAGAAAAACATTCTCTTATCCCCTAACGTGACCCCTAAAAAGGTCAACCCATGCTTTAGAATTAAACATTTAAGTTAATAAGGGGTAATTTCCCATTTACCCACTCTCAGGCTCATCTTAAAACTTCAACCTGATTTTTCACATATTTCACGCACTTAAGGTTTCTTGAAAACATTTCCATTAGATAGGAAATTTCTTTCCTTTCCAATGATATAAATAAGTCCTCTTAACTCCTCATATTTCTTAAGTTATAGGCCGGCGGGCCTGGGAAGGAAAATTTTCCCAAAGGCGAGGCTTGGACGGGGAAGAAAATTTTCCAAAAGGTGGGCCGATGGGTCCGGAGAAGACAATTTTCCCAAGTCTCAAGGTACATGTGTCATGCTGATAAGCCCTCGTGGGAAGGTGGGTCATCGGAGGTAATTTGGATTTTAACTCTTTTTGTTTGAAAGGGCAAAAAGGTTCAAAAACCCCCACACCTTCGTCGATGCCTAGAGATGCTACATGTCATGCCTAAAGTGATAGGCGGGGAAGTGCACCAGCAGGTAGACTTATGATTTTTCCCAAAAGTGACTTGGTAAGATTATGAGACCATGGTGGAATTTCTGACTCTTTTTTTTTTTTGCTAAATGTGCCCTAAGTAATTTTCAGGCCTACGGGTCCGATTTACAAAAATTTCCCGCTCTTTTTTTTTTTTAAAAAAAAACTAAGCGAAGTAAAAAACTTTAGAAGGCCATATCTTTCGACTGGAAGCTCGGATTTGGGAAAATAAGGACTTTTTGGAAAGGGCTTGAACTCCTCTTTACATAGGAAACATAAAAATTCATTTTTGATGAACTTAGGTGGGTGAATTTTAATAAAACATCTTTCCTTCCATTTAAATGTGAACTGGACTTTTTAACTTAATAGAATTAATTCAATCTACCATTCTTTCTTCCTCAACATGCCAAGATGACATGGAGGATTGCACTTGGGAGGATTAGGATGGATTTTTCAGGGTTTAATTGATGGATTGAGTTTCAAAATGAGTTTCCCCCCTTTTTACTGCAAAACGTCTGAGTTTTGGTCTAAGTCTAATTAATTGAAGTCTGACAAATTTTCTTGAGCAATTCAACTATTTGAAAAGCATTTTGATCTTCCTTAGCTTACATTATTATTTCAATTTGTCTTTCAAGTTGAGTACTCTATATATTTTCTAATATTTATTTGAAGGCTTTACAAATAATCCAAATGAAAAAAAAACATACTTAAGCCCAATTTGATCTACTTTTCATTATCATACTTTAAATATTTAAGTTCATTCTATTCTAATTTTACAATGTTTAACTTTACTTCAATCAATGCGTGAAAACCCAAAATTTAGTTCTACTTCCAAGTCATACATTTTGAATGAAATAGAGAAATGTAATATTTCTTCATACTTATTTCTTTTCCAATTTTCAAACATAGTTTTCACAATGTATTTCAAACACAAATTTGAAATGAAAACCATATGATTTGTGCTAACTAAACCAACTTCTATTGAACTCCAATAATTCTTGTACAACTTCCTTTTTCATTCATGAAGTACAACTTACAGAATATACATCTCTCAAATTCAAATGTAGGTTCCATTTCCAAAACAGTGAAACTTTCCACCAAAAATATTATTACAATGCTATCCACTTGAAGTGGGAAATTTCATGATAAGGAACCCAAGGAGAAATTGCAAAAAATCTTCATCTTGAGAGCTCCAAAACAACAATAAAAAGATCCACCATATATCTTTTGATCACAACAAAAAAGAGGAGAGGCAACGCTCTCCACCCAACCAAGAATTCCAATGAAGAGGAGAAGCCTTCCTCCTCATTAGCCCCCAAGCCCCAACCACAAAGTAATAAAAATGTATTCCAACTCGCAACAAACAGCTTCCACAACACAAAAAAAAAAATTACAAACAGAATACGGTTCAATTACATACTCTAGCTTATAACCACTGGAAGAACAACAAACAATACTTAGGCTTCATCATGCACAAGACAAAGGAGAAAGACCTATGGGGGAAGCTGCTTATACCTCCATATGGAGAAATGGGTGTCCACCTTAATTTAAACCTCCAATATATACACATATCATTCAAAACCACTACATGCCCTTATACCTTCCCGAAGTACCCTTTATACCTCCCATTCTCTTATGCATCCCCACATTCTTATGACACCCCATATTGAGTAAAGAAATGAAAGGTATTTCTTTTACAAGGTTGAACCCAATCCCAAAATCCCTCCACAATAACACTTATACCTCCCCAAAACTCTTATGCCTCCCCACAATATATCCCTATAGTTTTCTCCTACACCATGCATAGGCAATCTACCCAACCAACCAACAACATACTAAAATATTCGATGCATTCACATATGCATAAATAAAAGAAAGACATTTTAAAGAGCCAAGCTACTACCTCTCCATGGTAGAGTTTGATCTAATAGGTCAACAACAAGCTATTTTTGTAATCCAAACTGTCCAAAAGCTCCAAAGCAATTAACAAGCATTCCAAAAATCTCTAGCTCACTTAAAAATTATCAGATCTCAAAACCAAAAGAAGTAGCCAAAATATATGAATTCACAAAAATGAAGTATCCCCTTCCAAGTAACCCCCAAAACAACAAAAGAATTCAAATAAAAGAAAAGGGAGAGAGGAGGATGAGGTGGCTCCATGTAGGATGCCACATCACTCATCCTTCACTCCACCTCACAAGTCAAATTCAAACTCCAAAGCATAATTAAAAAGGTGGGTGAATAAATGACCATTTTTCTTACACACACAATCCAAGTCCACACCCTAAGGACCAAAATTAATTTCATGTAAGATAGTGCAATTAAAACTTACAACTTTTCTTCCCAAAATACATAATGAGGCCTAATTTTGACTCCCCAACCCATAGGTAGGGTTGGTATACAAATTTAAGAGGTGTGGGGCAAGTTTAACTTGTCCCACAAGCCTCCAAAATCAGCCCCTAAGGACATATCCGAATTTCAAAAGGAAGGTGGAGTATTTCACACTCAAAACTACTTACACATTACTTACAACACTTAATCCAAGAGCCATCAACTCTAATAAATGCATTCTTTTGACCCATTTTAATTTATTTAACAACATGATTTCTCACTATTCTAGACACAATCTAATGAATAATAAAGGGGAAAAATACATCACTAAAAATCACATACTAAAATTAAACAAAGGAACTAAATAAAATAATACACAAAACCACTTGATTACATTTGAAGGTGACCCCCATGGGAACCCCTAACAACAAGCACACACAAACACACATAACAAAAACATGTTGCCATGGTGACCCTTGTTGAATTCACCTAGAATTCCAATGTGGTTGGTCTCCAATCCCCCGATGTTTGTTGTGACATGTCTAACCATGCCAAGTAGTGTATCAACATCAATATAAAATGTCTCTAATAATCCACATGCATCATATATGAATCCAAATCAACCACAGTCCATGATTTCTAATGTCTAACATCATACCAACTCAAAGGCTATAGTAATGTCCATAAGTATAGTCAACAATATCATAATCAACAACAAAAGGGTGTCGGAGGGAAGTGGGCACTATACACATCTTTTGGAGAAAGTTAATAATATAAAAACAACTACTTGTCCCTTAAAATAGCTAAAATATAGAGGTTGATGGCTCTAGTTTAACCTAAATATAGATGGACTAATTCTAAGCACTCCAATTAATTTCTATTCAATATCATATTTCAGTTTTCCTTTTATTATTACTAATGAGGAACAATAATGTTAGATTGTTTCTATCTACATTGATTAGTAACAAGTGGGCACCCAACCCTATAACATATAAAGAGTAAGGTCGTACATCTAAATGGTAAACTATGTTTCCTATACACATCTAAATGTTAGGGTTTCCAATGACCTATTTTCCAAATCTACACAATATATTGAATAACACCTCAAAAATAGATTATCTAAAAATAAAGTTATTTTTTCTTTCTATTAATTATATGGTTGGTAATTTTTTTTTATATTGACATGTTAGTATATGGTGGAGGAATTTTTGAATTTGGTAATGTTAAATTTTTGATTAAATTTCTTAAATGATTTAAGCTTTACTTTCCAACAAAATTTTATTTTTTCCAACCCCTTTCAAATAATTTTTTTAATCTTTTAAGAATAAAATAGATCACAAAAAAATTAAGTTTTTATCCTCTTATAATTTAGCCTTACTTCCTACTTTTAAGTTGTTTGGGAAGATAACCCAATCATATCTCATAATATTTTAAATTTTCTTTTTAATTATAGTAATTATACTAAGAAATAGTTGAACATATCGTTGTTGAAAAATATAGTGTGTTTTTCAAAAAATTGAAAAACACACTTTTTTTTCAACATTTTTCAAAATCAATTCCCATATTGGTTGTAGTTTCAAGGCATATATCTCCGTATAGTAAAATGTTGACTTACAATTAATATTGATCATTGCACACATCATTGTGATCATGGGAATCAATATCTCGATGGTTCATTGGGTAAGATATCTAATAGACCTATACAACTTACCTCCTATGAGTTTACAAAAATAAAGTATCAAGACTTAGATGAATGCATTAGAAAATTAAAATAAATAACATAGTAATATAATAACTATTTCAATAAGACCACAATATGGAATATTATTGGGAATTAATAAATAATTTGGGGAAAAAACATAATACAAACTAATTTTTCCTAATTTCCCCTATGATTCCAATATCTTTCACAATTTATCTTTTCTATTGTAGTTTAGCTTCTAATATAAATATACAATTACTTTGTTTAGACATTTTGCTCCACATGTCCCAAAATTAACTCTACACCTTTTACCTATAGCATCCTACACACTTCCACACACATAAGTATCCTCCACTAGGTTTTTAGGGGAAAACACATAAATAAAAATTGTAAAACAATTATGATTCCTATATGGCAGATTTGTGCCTTAGACATTAAGCATACATGTTCTTACAATAACCTAGATTTCTGATCTTATTTCCTCTAAGCTAAGAGGTTCCAACAAGTATCAAAACTAGGACTGATATGAAACTTTCATGGTTACAAACCTAGTGTGGGAGGAAGCCATTGAAGTCTTATAAATTCTCATAACATGATTTGGATAGGTTGTTTGAGGATTTTTCATGTTGCATGTCCATTTCTCCCAACTCTCGCTAGAAGGCTTGCATGAAAAGACAAGTCTTGGATGATATATATGGTCTAGGAACTTATCTTGGCTTTTGAGCTCAAATGTGATCCTAAGCACTTCTTACAGGTCCTCTACAACATGCTAGCATACTTGGTGTTTGATGGAGAAAGTGTTTCATGTGCTCATCATATTGATCCAAGAGCATGCTTCTTGCTCATTTAAGGTGATTTCCTCTCTGGAGTGCATGGAGGTGTTTCTAACTCACAATTCCCTCAGTTAATGATTGAATATAGTTTTGGACTCTTCATAAATTTTCTCTTGTTTTTGATATGTTTTAATATCTTGATGTGAGAGTATTTGAGAAAATTTTGGTTTCTAGTCCCTTTGCCCATTTGACACTAGCTCATGAAATCTTGAAACCACTAGCATATCTTGTCCTCTTTGCATAATTTTGTGCTATTTATTTCCTTGGAGAATACTTAAGAGACCTTGTCTCACTGCTATTGTGCTTGAAAGATCATGGAATAGATGCAATTGGTGGAAAATTTCTCAAGTTGATGCTAACTGTGATAGTTTTATCAATCCTACCCCTATCTTCATTCTTGATGATGTATGTTGAACATTATCAATGTTTGATATTTCTATATCTAAAGAATCCATGGTGCTCAAATTCTTGTATTCACAATGCTTGGAACCAGTTAAATGCTCTGGTCTTTACTAATTTGATGAAGAGCTGAGAGAATATTTGTGTTGACTGGGAAAGTAATAACTAGGTTGGAAAGTTCAAAAGACAAAGACTACGAGTTGTATGTATGAAGGTGCAAAAGGTACAAACTATGGTGTGAACTTTCTTCACACTCTCCATTAAATTTTTAGCTCATATACATACTAAATGAGGTCACTATTTTGTAAAAAATCATACTATGTGTTAGTAAGATTACTTCTTGCCATCTATACTACGTTTCTCTTGACCTAGAATGAGTTATGCAAGATTGTAGGGAAGTGTTTGTAAATCTCATGAGGTTAAAGATGGATATTTTAGGTCTAGGGAAGTTATATTCAACTTAAAACACTCCATATAATGAGTAATGGTTTAGGGAACTATTACATTTTGTGTTGAAATAGGAATGAGGGAGGGAGTTTTAAGAAGAGAAAGTGAAGGACATGGCATTTTGCAGAGACATTTTGACAAATAGTTTGAAGACCATATTTCGTGAGACCATATTTTGTTAAACATTTTGTAATGTGCTTTGTGTGGGCTAGGAAAAGAAGTTTGCAGTGAATCATTTTATTTAAAACAATGGAGATTAGCAATATGAAAAGATAATACACAGGTTTTTAGTGAATTGAATTATTTTAAACAATGGAGGAGCGATGGTTTTAAATACACACACATAACTAAATACAAATAGTTTACGATAACTAAGGGATGCATACAATTTTGCCTAATAAATGGAAACTACAAAGCAGTGTATGAAACCAGAAATAAGACACCCATATTAAGAGCTCTCATGATATTCAAACATATTCAATCCATAAGCATCTTATAAATGGAGGATAAACAGGTGATGGCACACAAATAACCATATTCAAGCCTTACATAGTTTAGTGAGAGAGGTGGAACACAAAATCAAAAATATAGAGAATAGTTGTGACACTTACTATAGAAAAGGGATACAAATTTTTAGGTGTCCTCTCTACAACCCATTCACATTGATTGAATCTGAATCCTCCTTGGCTCATCCTCCTCGTAACCTTGAACTGGAATATAGATTGTAGCAAAGTAGTTTTGCAAAAGATGGTTTTTGTCTTCTTCAAGAGCATCCCACTCACATGTGAATGACAATATCTTATGTGTCATGCCCGTGAATGATGAAGAATTCTATATAATGTGAGCAATAATGTGATGAATGAAAAATTTCCATGTAGAGTTGGGATTACTCACATGTTGGGATGATGGTTTTCCGATTACTAACAAAGGGCACCTTTTCTAATAATTCAAATTTCCGACCTCCACATCACCATACTACCATATTTCCTAACTACCATGGGTCATGGGGGCCACAACATGGTAGCTCAACATTATGACACCATCTTTCTCGGGGGACAATGATCGGGGATGGGTCATAGGGCCACAACATGGTAGCTCACCAACCTTGTATTGTGCATTAATTCTTCATCCCTATCTCAAACTATTATTTTATGGTTTTCCTAATGGACATCACGTGGATTTATATTCAGGTTTTGAGTAGTGGATAACATCAAAAGAAATATTATTTTATTTATGTGATTGTACTTTTATATTTATACCATAAATACATGTAACGTTGATTAAAGAGATAATATAATATTTATTTTAAAAACAAATTTTCTATATTTTAATTGTATTTTCTGTACTTCCATGTAGTTTAATGCGTAAAGTAGGTGGTGGTATCGAAATGTAGTGCAAATTTTTATATTATAGTTTACAACTTACAAATGAAAAGGCTATGCATTCTTACGTATTTCCAGTATCTTCTTATATACATAGTACAACCGGACCCTAAATTATCTTTGGTTTGAAAGATATATATGTTCTACCTTTGACTAGAGGGAGCACTTTTGTAAGTAGATTCCAAACTCATGTAGAAAGAGTGAGTTTTATAAGTCGGTTTCAACTTAAAGTAAAATTGGGAAATGTGTGTTCATTACACCCGCTCTGGTTTGAATATTTTATGAGAAATATTATATGGCAAGTCACGGAGTACATTGTTATAACACCATAGATTAGGCATTAATGAATACATAGAAATTAGAATAACAAAATATTAGTGTATAGAGGTAGAGAAAATAAAATCTATGAAATACCAAATAATACTAAATGGAAATTCTTGTAGCAATCATTCTTACCTTATCTTGCGAGAGGAAAATAACATCGTACACTTAAAAACTACCGATCAAACTTTGTGTTGAAAATATTCTTGTCATGTTCACACAATTGAAAATAACCATAAATCATACTTCTTACATGTTAGTTCTCATATATGCCCTTTTCACTCCTCTACGTATCATCTCATGTGCAAATTGAACTACCACCTCGACATTTAAACCGATTTGGAACTTGAAAACTATGTGTTTAAATAAAGAAACTTGTTGTCTTATGGTATTTGGTTATTTTTAGTGTAAGACGAATAATGTTGTTTACTCATGTTGATGGGAGGTGGAATCTCATGCTTAGTACTTTGGGAGATGTTATTTCTTGATATTGTGCGGATCAAAGATTATTTTGGGAAGTTATTAATGTTTGTATATAATGTTATGGTTCCTATATTGATTGATGAGTCACTCATGTGAGTCCTTTTGTTATGTACCATTAAGTTTGAGGTTTGACATTCCTCCAAGTTAGTATGTGTTGTTGGATATTGCCTGGAACTCTGTGGGTACAGTCATGGTTTTTGGGTCATGTGTTACTAGTTGCGTAGGTAACAACAACATGCCTCATTATTTGTTGGTCACATGTATGTGTTGTATCTATGCCTATGACATAATTGTTGGAAATTACTTGTTATATGGAATACTTGTTATATTTCCATAGTGGAACTAAAGGTCTTGTGATGAGATAAAATTGTAAGTATGTAGTACAAATGTCATGTGGACCATTAGTTTTGTGTTTTGGGTTTATGTGTCATCTTAATTTCAATTACTATTTGGTACCCACAAACATAAGACATTGAAATTCTAAACCATGAATATTAAGAGCTTGAGATTAAGAAATATTGTAAAGGAAAAGACTAATTGAGTAATAAAGTAAAATATAACTAACTACCAATCTTCACAGAAAATTAAAATTAAGGTATTTCAAAAATTAGTTTGCCCTGGTGGTCGTGGTTATATTGATAATTTGGTTTGTTAAACAATGTGTATCATTATTGAATTTCTTGCCTACGTACCCTTTGAGCTTTGGTGTTGTGTCGCATCGAGGATGATTCTCTTATAAGGGGATGGAAAAGTAGTTCCAAGTAGACTAAAAAAATTTAAAGATTAAAAATTAAAAATACAGGACACATCGACTGGTTGGTGAGTGGAATCATGGAGTATGGGTTGTCAGTGTTATAGTGTAAAGTCACCCATAAAGTAGCATGGAGAGTGACCCATCCTAAGAAGAGTTTCAAACTAGTCATGTCCCTTGCAGAATAATACATGTACTTATTTGAGACATGAGGCTTTAACCACAATCAAACCAAAGTTAAGATTATAAAGTTAGCGGTAATTTAATGGTTGCAGCAAGTGAAGGTAAATAGAAAATTTTGGGGAGTCATGATAAATTGAGCTCCAGCTATAGCCACCCAAAAATCATCTCCCTATAGGTTGAAACAACGTTGCGCATGAGAGACAAATTTGTATCCTAAAATATCCTCATTTTTCTATACATAAATTTATTGATCTAATCTCTATCTGTATTTTGAGCGGGTTCAATGTCTCTAAGTGGAAGGAAGTACTAGCGAGTCATTGGTTTGTTTTTGTATGTAGAAGAAAAAATGATAATATTGAGTAATATGAAGCATTGTATCCAAATGTTTGTTCTGGTTGTATTGATTTTGTTTATTATTATTTGGAGTTGTGCTTCATTCACTATAACCTTGTTGCACCATATTCATGGTAGATAGTGTATGCCACTCCATTTTCCTACTCTTTATCTATTATCCCGAGTAGTTTTTGTATAAATTAAGACATTGATAGTTCATTTTTTATGTGTTATGTGTTATTGGAGTAGATGTGGTATAGATATTTAAGACAATGAAATTGCCTCCTACTATCCCACATATGGCTATGCAAGATTTTGTATCTTTCACTCTTCCCGTACATGAAAACTTATGTAATTTACTCTCTATCCTAGATGAAATTGTAGTTTCAAGTTCTTGAGTTGGAAGTTATAGAAAATATGAAAGAAAACGTATGCCACGTGAACTATTTAACAAATTACCCAAAGAAAAGCTTTACAAACTTTCAAGTAGTGTTATCAGGTGTTGTAGTGAGAAGTGTTGTGACACATATATATATGCAAATGTTGAGGCCAGAGGAAAATCTTGTATTTTGGTTTGTCAAAATGTCCCAGATAACGTAGCCTCGAGAAATGCTTCATTTTTGCGATATGCAATTTTTTTTTTTGTTGAGGTGGCTTTAGAGACTTTCGAAAAAATTACAAATGGGAGAGATTCTTAATGCTCATGAACTTTTGACGGAATGCGAAAAGAGAAATGATGCATTTTAGAATGTAGGTGAGCTCGCCATATAATGTAGATGCTAGTATTTCTAGGCATGCTCTCCTTACCTTCATATTTTATAATTTTCGTATAATGTTTTTCTTCATTTTCAATATATTATAAATATCAAACCATTAGATACGTAAACAATTGGCATTTTTAACTGATGATTTGTACGAAATAATAAAACTCCACCTTGTGATTTATGTTACCGATTTACAATTTGACCATCAAATGTGTTGCTACCACAACCTTATGCATTTCTGAAATAGGGTATCATTATTACGTTCTCATGTGCACTCGTATTCAATGAGAGTTAGATGTACCATGAACTAAAACAACCATTTTTGTCTACCTTGCAATGTTAGAATAAAACACAATATTTAGAGACTAGCAAAACAACATTCTCAAACCCAAAAAGAGATGTTGAGTTTTGTTTGTGTCCCTTGTTATGTGGGGATTTGTATCAAGATTTAGATTGACCCCGATTGACCATTTGTGCTCTCTTTTCCGCCCCTCTAGGTGCCTTGTTACCCCATTTTGCAATTTTAGGAAGTTGTTAAAAGTGAAAAGTTGGTTTCATTTCAGCTCACCATTTGGACTTTGAGAAAAGAAATGATTTTCTATATTCACAAAACTCTATTATTTATACTAAACAAACAGCTTGGTAACTCTCCACTTGTGGAAAAACATGTTTCTAGCTAGTTTGGAAAAGGGGTTTTATAGGCCTCTAGTCACTATTTGACTAGGTCAAGCTGGACCAATTACGATCGATGGATCTAGAAAATCAATCACCATTTGTAACTTGATTACCATTTCTCTATTCCGTTGACTATAGTGAATTCTCCATATATAGGAGATCATGTAGGAATTTTTCCATGGAGCATTCATCCATCGTAAATCATTTTTCAGACATGGTTTCTTATCCCTTGAGCTAAAATTGGTTATTTTTGTAACTACGCTAATTACAATCAATGGGCTTAGAAAACTAGCTGCCAATTTTAAATTGTTCTCTAATTACAAATTTCGTTAGTTCCTATGAATTCTTGTTATATAGAAGGAAAATTAGGAATTTACCTATTATGCTTTCTCCGTAAGAAGAAATTTTTGAATGTGATTTCTTAGCCTTTAAGCCAAAATTAGACATTTTCATAACTAGTAGGAAAATGTAAAATAAAGTCATATGACCTTAGTCAAGCCAATCTCTAAGATTGAGGAAGACCTACTATAAAAGGCATTCAAGGAAGTAGTGAATCTCTCCCACTTGGCATCATATGCTGATTTCACAAGTTCTTGTCTAAGCAATCTCAGCTCCACGACATAATTTCTCAAATATGGATAGAAAAGATTTGTAGTGCCCACTTCCCTTCGACACCTTTTATTATGGATTTTGACCCTATGGACTATATTATGGACATTATTGTGACTTTTGATTCAGTATGATGATTAGATGTTAGAGCATGGACTATTATCAACTCTGATTCACATATGATGCATGATGATTGTTAGAGACATTTTTATATAGATGTTAACATGTTGTTGGACATGGTTATATATATTTATGGATGTGGTTAGGACATGTGATATTTGGATAGATTGAGTAGACCGAGAAAATTGAATTAAAATTGATGATGATATAGTTGTTGATGAAACTGTGAGTGATATTGTTGATTGTCTTGATGATTGTTGTGATTCACATATATATCGATGACCTTGAAATTATATTTATATTCATTTGGATGTTCTTATATGGCCATGAGGATAAGGGAGGTATTTTTATTTTACAGGTTAAAAATATCACAACAAACATCAAGAGATTGAAGACCAACCACTTTGGAATTCTAGACGAATTCAACAAGGTCACCATGGCAACTTGTAATTATTTGTGTGTGTTTGATTGTGTTAGGGATTCCCATGGGGGATCACCTTTAAATGTGACCAAGGGACTTTGTGTATTTTCTTTTATTTGGTTCGTTTGTTTAAGTTAGTATGTGTTTTAAAAGTGATGTGTTTTCCCTTTCTATTTAATCAAATAAATTATGGTAAAGTATGTGAGAAAACATATTGTTAAAATATTAGTAAATAAATTGGGACATAAGAAAGTAATTATTAGGGTTGTTGGATCTTGTTTTAAATGTTGTAGTAATGTGTAAGAGATATGTAAGTTATTTTTGGAGTATGAAACACTCCACCTTCTTTTGAAATTCGAATTTGTCCTTGGAGGCTGATTTTGGAGGCTTGTGGGACAAGTTAAACTTGTCCCACACCTCTTAAATTTATTTACCAACCATACCTATGGTTGGAGGGTTAAATTTAGACCTTCATTATGCATTTTTGAAAGTCAAGTTGAATGTTTTAATTGCACTTTTCTTTCATGTTTTAATTTCAGTCCTTTTGGGTGTGGGTTTGATTTGAGTGTGTAAGTAAATGCATTGGAGAATGAAGTTGACTTTTGTGTTGGGGTTGAGGATGTGTGATGTGGCATCCTACATGGATCCACCTCATCCTCTTCTCTTCCCTCTTCTATAAAATTCAAATTCCTTACCTTGTTTTGGGTTGCTTCACTTGTGGATGCATCATTTTGGGGTGACTTATTTTGTTGTTTTGAGCCCTTGCTTTTGGAAGACATGGGGATTATTTTTGAATACTTTTGCTTGGTTGCTTACCTTTTATCACTTCATTTTGGATGACTTCTCTTGGGGTGTTTGAGCTCTTACAAATTTGGAGAAAGTTGGAGATTGTTGAATGCTTGTGGATTTTTGATCTGGACTATTTGCATTAGAAAGCTTCCTATTTTGGAGCCTTGAAACAATCTCCATCATGGATAGGTAGTGGTTTGGCTCTTGAAATGCTATTCTTTTATTCTATGCATATGTGAATGGTTGAATGTTTGAATGTGTTGTTTTATTCATTAGTTGGCTTGGTAGATGGCTTAGGGATGGTATAGGAGAAGACTATGGGGTATTCTTACGGGAGGCATAAGTGACTTGGGGAGGTATAAGTGTGGAGGGAGTGGGGATTTGGGTTCCACCTTGTAAAAAGAAATATCTTGCATTTATTTACTCGTTATGGGGTGCCATAAGAGGTTGGGGAGGTATAAGAAATTGTGAGGAATAAGGGGTACTTGGGGGAGGCATAAGGGCATGTCAGGGATTTGAAATGATATATATTTCGGTAGTTTGTTCTCAACTAGTTTGAAACACCATCCCCATAGTTTCTTGCTCCTTTGGATTGCTTGATGAAGCCTGAGTATTGTTGTGTGTTTATCTTGTGGTTGCTAAAACTATTGTTTTTTTTTGGACTATGTTTTAAATATGATTTTTGCATGTGAAAGATTGCCTTTGTGTTGTGGAAGCCTATTGTTTCCATGTGTTGATTCACATTCCTTATTGTAATGGTTGGAGCTCGGGGGAAAATGAAGAGGGCCACTTATCATTTTTATTGGATGTCTTGGTTAGGTGGAGAGCATTACCTTTCCCCCTTTTCTATTGTGATTAAATTAGAGAATGATGGAAACTCATACTGTTGTTTTGGAGCTGAGAAAGAAGATAGTTTTGACAGTCCTTTGTGAGACTTCTTTTGTGAACCTTTTTCCACTTCAAGTGGAGGACTTGTAATATTATTTGTATTGGATAGTTATTCTATTTTGGAAATGAAATTTTATGTTTAAATGAGAAAGAGACATACTCTATAATTTTATTCTGTGGAAAGAAAAGAAAGATTTGTATTCTGTCTTTTGGAATGAAATGAAAAAGGAAGTTGTAAAAGAATCATCCAAGTCAATGGAATTGCTTTATTTACCAAAAATGATATTTTTTCATTGGAAATCTCTGTTTGGAAAATTGAAAAGGGAATACATATGAAGAGAATATATTACTCTTTTCCTTTGGAATGTATGATTTGAAAATTAGAACTACACTTTGGATTTTTGCACAACTTGATTTGAAACAAACTTAAAATTTTAGATTTGAGTTGGAAATGAATGCATATATTAAAGTTTGGTAAATAGAAATAGATCTGTTTGTGTTCAAGTATAGATCCTATTTTTTTCATTATAACTCTTAAGGAATTTTATAGCCAAAATCTCAGTCGATTTGTTGTCAAAATTGGGAATTTTGAAATGATAATCAATCAAACAACTTAACCCTTGCAATCCATCCTAAATTCTCCCAAGTGAAATCCTCCATGTCTGTTTGGCATGTTGAGAAAGAATTAATGGCAAATTTGAACAAAATTGTGTAAGTTTAAAATACCAGTTCACCTATTTAGTGACAGAAAAATATTTTCTCAAAATCGACCCTTAAAAATTTATCCAAATTAAATTTTTAAGGTTTATGTGCAAAGGGGACGTTGAGAGCTTTCCATAAAGTCCTCATTTTCCAAAAACTGAGTTCCCTATCAAAAGTTATGGCCTCCGGAAGTTTTTACTTCATTGGGCTTCGAAAATAATCTAAGTTCGAAAAAGAAAAAAATTCTTCCTATGACCTCTTCCGCGCTTTGAGAAAATTATTCTTGTGCCCCTCTTCTACACTGAGAGAAAATTTTTCCTGCGCCCACCTTCTCGTGCCTGGGAAAAAGTCTCCTTCCGTGCCCGAGAGAAATTTCTTCCCGCGCCTTGCAAGAAGATAATCTAATTGTGCTTAGGAAAAATTTCACTCTCTTAGTGTTTTGATAATTGTTGTAATGGACTATGGGAATTTTGTCATGAAAACTTTAAAAAAATTATTCCATAATTCTTCTAACTAAACCTAGGTTGTTCATGGGTCTTAAGTGTGAGTTTTATTGGGCGTTACACTTGGTATGGAGTCGTGGGTTCAAATCTTGGAACCTTTGGTACACTAGAATACTTGAGACATAAAATTTAAACCTAGTACAATATTAAACCTAACACACTTTCAAATCTAGAGAACAATGTTTTTTGAAATTGCATATTTAGTGAACATGAAAAACTTAATAAAACCTAGAATAGTGAACTAAATCTTGCCTTGGTCTGTGCAGGAGGCGCAGACAAGATGAGGGGTCTTTTCACATATACATAGATTTACCACCACAAAATCATGCTATAACAGCTACCCTACCACAAATTTTACAGACACTCTAGGATGTTAATGTCGCTTCTACATGAAGGGACCATAGGAGCACATTTATTCGGACATGATAGGATGACATCCATTAAGGCACGTGCATCTCCTTGGAATAGTGAGGAGAAAAGAGGAGAGAACTCCCACGTGGAGTCATTGAGTAGAGTCATTGTAGAGGGGGCAAGTGAGACTGATTTTGAACACAGAGATAGATCCCGAAGCCCTAGGCTTAGGGATGAGATTGCAGGGAGGCCTAGGGGTCATTAGATTGAAGCTATGGCCATCACATTACTTTGGTGACATAGGTGGATTTCAAGCAGAGGCCTGGTTGGTGAGCTTGAGCAGATGCTTCAAGCTCTACCCTTATTCTAGCAACACGAAATATCATGTTACAATCCATCCAGTGAGAGATGGAGCAGGTGTCTGGTAGAGGATAGAGGAGAAAAAGCTCCATGTGGATTCTGAGATAGTTACCTAGGAGCTCTTTGAGGAGCATTTCAGGAGTAGATATTTGTCATGGAGGTTCATACAACAGAGGATAGATGAGTTTCATGACCTCCAACAGGCATCTCTTATAGTAGCAGAGTATGAGAGTAGATTTCTGGATCTACTCTAGTATGTTGATTACATGCAGGATGAGCAGGTGCGGATCCATAGGTTCATCTCGGGGCCTAAATCTTGACATTGGAGGTGTAGTTCAGATCCATTGTCCACAGACATTAGCTGAGGCCGTTGAGAAGGCCTATATAGTAGAGGAGACTCGGGGAAAGACCCAACAGGCTAGAGACCGAGTCCAGAGCCGCATCCAGCAGATGCAGGACATTAGATCGAGGGGTACCTCCTCATGGTGGAAATGGTTCAGCACATTCATCTTTTAGAAAACAACAGCAATAGCAGTCATGCCCACCTTATAGACCTCGAAAAATATTCAATGCATTGAGAGGTCGGAGTATGGGGCCTCCTCCTAGGGGGTCCCATCAGACACAGGAGCACCTAGAGTTCAGTCGGTGAGAAGCTCACAAGAGAGACGCAATCGACCATAGCTTGATCATTAGGATCCATACCACAGACCTCTATAGTACCGGTCAAACCTGCTACACATGGGAGAGGATCATGCGGTTGTTTTGGTTGTGGCATTGATGGAAATTTTTGGAGAGACTTCCCTTAGAACCCTATTAACAAGGGTAAGACATAGATCTCAGAGCCTACCATTGGTGACATGGGGTGTAGTCATCAGATCTATGTGGTGGTTGAGAACCACTAGGATGAGCATCAGAGTATTGTGATTGAGACCATAGGTAGCATTGGTGGTATTCCTACCTCCATTTTGTTTGATTCTGGTTCTTCAGATTCTTTTATTACAACATCTTTAGTAGAGCAATGCAGGCTAGTGGCAATTACAAAGGGCCTTAGTTGGGACATTGAGATGGCTTCTAGAGCCAAGATATTTGTAGACTCCTTAGTTAAGGAGAAGGTGTTATGGATTTGGTACCTTTCACCACTACGTCGGATCTTCGTATTCTTGCTTTGGGCTTGTATGGAGTCATCTTAGGTATGCACGTCAGTTTCACACACATAGGGCCGAGGACGGATAGTTACCATAAGACTATATCTTGTGCAGATGATCTAGGAGTTAAGTCGTGATTTCGGGGTTAGGAGGACTATCTCCATTCACAAAGCATTCCATTATACAACTTAATCGGTATGTGTGACGAGGTTGTCGGATGTATGCTATTTCAGTTATTGAAAGATTAGATGATGGAAATAGTGGATCATCACTAGATAATCATCCCCTCTTGAGAGAGTTTGTAGATGTTTTTCCGTGAGGAGCTACCGTGGTTACCGCTTCCCTCCGAGATCGGTTCGGGAGAAAATCCTATCTCACTAGCACCTTATGGATGACCACACCAGAGCTCTATGAGCTCGAGTTACAACTTATCGGCCATTTGGAGAAAGGCCTAATTCATCCTAGTGTATCCCCTTGGGGTGCACCGGTGATTTTTGTGAAGAAGAAGGATGGATCCTGTGGTTGTGTATTGATTACTATCAATCGAACTATGTAACGATCAAGAATTGTTATCCCCTTCCGCACATAGACAATTTTTTTGATCAGATGTAGGGAGCCACATTTTACTCTAAGATTGATCTTAAGTCAGGCTACCATCACCGAGGATGCGGAGGTAGATATTCATAAGACCTCTTTTCATATGAGATATGGGCACTATGATCTCATAGTGGTGCCTTTGCTTTGATGAATGCCCCCGTAGTATTTATGAGTTTGATGAATGGGGTATTTAGGAATTTCTTAGAATGCTCCATGCTCATCTTCCTAGATGACATTTTTATTTTCTCACGTACGCATGACAAGCATGAGGGTACCTTTGCTAGGTTCTTCAGTTCCTTCGTGAGCAAAGCACAGATTTACGGTAACTTGGAGAAGTGTGCATTCTTTCAGACAGAGGTATAGTATTTGGGTCACATCATTTCGGGAAGGTATTGCAGTCGATCCTTCTAAGATTAGAGCCATTATAGATTGACTACTGTGATAGAGGTGTGCAGCTTCATGGGATTAGTAGGTTATTAAAGGAAATTTGTTCAAGACTTCTCTCGGTCGCACATCCGATAGCTTCCTTCAGCGAAAAGGGAAGTTTGATTGGTCAGATAGATGCAGGTAGGCCTTCAGAACACTGAAGGAGTGCCTCATGACAACACCCATTCTTGTAGTGTCGGATCCACAGGGTGAGTTTTTCGTATGCACGGATGCTTCTTTGGCAGGACTTAGAGGTGTATTGATGCGGGAGATCGAGTAGTGGCCATTAAGTCTCGCAAAATCAAAGATTATAAGCTCAATTATCTAACTCATGATCTTGAGCTTGTGTTATTGGTTCATGCCTTGGTTTGATGGAGACACTTTCTTCTTGGTCAAATATTCACACTCAGGATAGATCACTTGAGTCTTCACCACCTCTTCATGTATCCCAACCTCAACACTCATCAACGACGTTGGATGGAGTTTCTTTGTGAGTATGGTATGGAAATAGAACATGTGAAGGGGAAGGAGAATGTGGTTGTAGATGCTCTCAGCAGATGGAGACATGTGGCTATGGCCACTTCAGTGGGCACAAATTTATGGAGTAGGATCCTTCAGTAGCTTCCTCGATGGTTCTACATTGTAGTGAAAGTAAGGATCGAGTCTCAGAGACCCCTTGAAGGGAAGTTTGATGGTTTTTCATTAGAGGAAGATGGCCTTCTCAGGCACAGAGGCTGGATTTATGTCCCCAGAGATGGAGGTTTGAGGCAAGATATTCTGACAGAGGCACATCGTGCACCCTATTCAGCCCATCCCAGGGTGAAGAAGATGCACGCCACCTTGAGACAATTATATCACTGGAGAGGACTTCGTAGAGACGTGGCTCAATTTGTGTCACACTATTTAGAGTGCTAGAAAGTGAAGGTCAAGCATCAACATCTAGCTATCCTTATCTTTCCTCATGCTATACCGGAGTGGAAGTGGGACACCATTTCCATGGACTTCGTTGTTGGGCTACCGATGTCGAGATATCACCACAACGCCATCATGGTCACGGTGGATAAATTGACAAAAGTGGCTCACTTTTCTCCGGTGAAGACCACTTATACAACTAGTGCAGTGGCACAGGTTTATCTGGATGAGATTGTGAGACTGCATGGGATTCCATAGAAGATTATTTGTGACCGTGATCCTTTGTATACTTCCCATTTTTGGACTACCTGCAGTATGCCCTCGGGATGAAGATCAATTTTAGTATAGCATATCACCCCGAGAGACAGATGGATAGACTATGAGGGTGAATAAAATTTTAGAGGATATGCTCAACATGTTTGTAATGGATCATCAGATAAATTGTAGGAGTACCTGTACTTGGTTGAGTTTGCCTAAAATAATAGTTTTCAGAGTTATATAGGCATGGCTCTGTTAAGGATTTGAATGGCAGAGAGTGTAGGACACCTCTTAGCTAGGACATGTTAGAGGATAGGGTTTCTCTTGGACCAGATTTGTTATAGGACATGGAGCAGTAGGTGGTTTTGATCAGACAAAGACTGTAGGAGGCACAAGACATGCATAAGAAGTATGCAGATCAGCATAGGACTCGACAATAGTTTTGATGTGGGCATGAAGGTGTTCGTTTATGTCAGGCCAGAGAAGAGCCTTATCCATTATGGAAAAGGTTCTAAGTTAGCTCCTAGATTCGTTGGTCCTTCCGAGATCTTGGAGTGTATCATCCCTTTGGTCTACCATCTAGCATTACCGTCTAGCTTGGCTCATGTACATGATGTGTTTCATGTTTGATTGCTTAGGAGATACTTTGTTGATCCTTCTCATGTGTTGATTGGACCTCATTGCAAGTGTAGGTTCAGGGGAAGGTGATGGTGGAGCCCATTCACATTATAGATCGCAAGACCCGGGCCTTCAAGGCAGAGAGATTGATCAAAGTGCGAGTGCAAGTGGGATGTATATGATGAGACCGGGGCAGCGATTACTTGGGAGGATGCTACTTTTTATGAGTTCAATTTCCACATCTGTTCTAGTGACTTCCAAGAGGAATTCGAGTCTAAGGGGAAGGGGATGTAGTGCCCACTTCCCTTCGACACCTTTTATTATGGATTTTGACCCTATGGACTATATTATGGACATTATTGTGACATTTGATTCAATATGATGATTAGATGTTAGAGCATGGACTATTACTCGACTCCAATTCACATATGATGCATGATGATTGTTAGAGACATTTTTATATAGATGTTAGCATGTTGTTTGACATGGTTATATATATATATTTATTTATTTATGGATGTGGTTAGGACATGTGATATTTGGATAGATTAAGTAGAACAAGAAAATTGAATTAAAATTGATGATGATATAGTTGTTGATGAAAACCGTGATTGATATCGATGAACTTGAAATTATATTTATATCCATTTGCATGTTCGATATGGCCATGAGTCCGAGGGAGGTATTTATATTATACAGGTTAAAAATATCACATGGCAACTTGTAATTGTTTATGTGTGTTTCATTGTGTTATGGATTCCCATGCTGGGGGATCACCTTTACATGTGACCAAGGGACTTTGTGTATTTTATTTTATTTGGTTCCATTTTTAGATTAGTATGTGTTTTAAAAGTGATGTGTTTCCTTTATATTTAATCAAATAAATTTTGGAAAATCATGTGAGAAAACATATTGTTAAAATATTAATAAATCAATTGGGACATAAGAAAGTAATTATTAGGGTTGTTGGCTCTTGTTTTAAATGTTTTAGTAATGTGTAAGAGATATGTAAGTTATTTTTGGAGTATGAAACACTCCACCTTCTTTTGAAATTCGAATTTGTCCTTGAAGGCTGATTTTGGAGGCTTGTGGGACAAGTTAAACTTATCCCACACCTCTTGAATTTATTTACCAACCATACCTATGGTTGGAGGGTTAAACTTAGACCTTCATTATGCATTTTTGAAAGTCAAGTTGAATATTTTAATTGAAATTTTCTTTCATGTCTTAATTTCAGTCCTTTTGGGTATGGGTTTGATTTCAGTGTGTAAGTAAAATTGTCATATTATCACCCACCTATTTAATATGCATTGGAGGATGAAGTTTACTTTTATTTTTGGGTTGAGGATGTGTGATGTGGCATCCTGCATGGATCTGCCCCATCCTCTTCTCTTCCCTCTTTTATAAAATTTGAATTCCTTACCTTGTTTTGGGTTGCTTCACTTGTGGATGCATCATTTTTGGGTGATTTATTTTGTTGTTTTGAGCCCTTTCTTTTGGAAGACATGGGGGATTCTTTTTGAATACTTGTGCTTGGTTGCTTCCCTTTTATCACTTCACTTTGGGTGACTTCTCTTGGGGTGTTTGAGCTCTTCAAAATTTGGAGAAAGTTGGAGATTGTTGAATGCTTGTGGATTGTTTATCTGGACTTTTTGCATTAGAAACTTTGTTGTTTTGGATCCTTGGAACAAAATCCATCATGGAGAGGTAGAAACTTGGCTCTTGAAATGCTCTTTTTTTTAGGCATATGTGAATGGTTGAATGTTTGACTGTGTTGTTTTATTTGTTGGTTGGTTTGGGTAGATGGCTTAGGGATGGTGTAGGAGAAGACTATGGGGTATTCTTGCAGAAGGCATAAATTCCTTGGGGAGGTATAAGTATGGAGGCAGTGGCAATTTGGGTTCCACCTTGTAAAAAGAAATATCTTACATTTCTTTAGTCGTTATAGGGTGTCATAATAGGTTAGGGATGTATAATAAATTGTGAGGAAAAAGGGGTACTTAGAAGAATAAGAGGTTAGGGAGGTCAGGATTTGAAATGGTATATATATTGGCAATTTGTTCTCAGGTGGTGATACCCATTTCCCTAGGAGGCATAAGCAGCATCCCCATAGTTTCTTGCTCCTTTGACTTACTTGATGAAGCCTAAGTATTTTTGTGTGTTTATCCGTGGTTTCTACAACTTGTTTTGTTTTGGACTATGTTTTACGTATGATTTTTACATGTAAAAGATTGCCTTTTTGTTGTGGGAAGCCTTGTTGTTGCCATGTGTTGAGTCACATACCTTATGCAATGTGGTTAGGGCTCATGGGAAAATGAAGAGGGCAGCTTATCCTTTTATTGGATGTCTTGTTGGGCGAGAGCGTTGTGTTTCCTCCTGTTCTGTTGTGATCAAATTAGATAATGACGGAAACTCTTACTATTGTTTTCGAAGCTGAGAAAGAAGATAATTTTGACAGTCCTTTGTGAGACTTCTTTTTGTGAACCTTTTTCCCACTTCAAGTGGAGGACTCGTAATATTATTTTTATTCGATAGTTATTATGTTTTGGAAATGAAATTTTATGTTTAATTAAGAAAGAGACATACTCTTTAATTTTATTCTGTGGAAAGAAAATAAATATTTGTATCCTATCTTTTGGAATGAAATGAAAAAGGAAGTCAGACAAGAATCATCCAAGTCAATGGAATTTCTTTATTTACAAAAAATGATATTGTTTTCATTGGGAATATGTGTTTGAAATACAGTATGAAATCTCTATTTGGAAAATTGAAAAGGGAATACATATGAAGAGAATATATTACTCTTTTCCTTTGGAATGTATGATTTGAAAATTAGAACTGCACTCTGGCTTTTTACACAACTTGATTTGCAACAAACTTAACATTTTAGATTTGAGTTCGAAATGAATGCATTTATTTAAGTTTGGTAAATAGAAATAGATATGTTTGTATTCAAGTATATATCATATTTTTTTGATCAGTAACTCTTAAGGAATTTTTTTAAAAAACTTTACAAATCGTGCATAGCCAGAATCTCAAATGATTTGCTATCAAAATTGGGAATTTTGAAATGATAATCAATCAAACCACTTAATCCTTGCAATCCATCCTAAATTCTCCAAAGTGAAATCCTCCATGTCTGTTTGGCAAGTTGAGAAAGAATTAATAGCTTAATTTAAACAAAATTGTATAAGTTTAAAATACCATTTCACCTGTTTAATGACAGAAAAATTTTATCCACCATTAAAACTTTATCCAAATTAAATTTTTAAGGTTTTTGTGAAAAGGGGATGTTGATAGCTTTCCATAAAGTCCTCGTTTTCCAAAAACTGAGTTCCCTATCAAAATTTATGGCCTCCGGAAGTTTTTACTTCATTGGGCTTTAAAAATAATCTAAGTTCGAAAAAGAAAAAAAGTTTCTTCCCGCACCCCTCTTCCGCGCCCGGGAGAAAATTCTTCCCATGCCCGCCTTTCATACCGGGAAAAGGTTTCCTTCTGTGCACTCCTTCCGTTCTCGAGAGAAATTTCTTCCCGCACCCCACAAGAAGATAATCTAACTGTGCTCAGGATAACTTTCACTCTCTTAGTGTTTTGTAAGGTGATTTGATAATTGTTGTAATGGACTCTGGGAATTTTGTTGTGAACACTTTAAAAATATATATTCCATAATTCTTCTAACTAAACCTAGGTTGTTCTTGGGTCTCAAGTGGGAGTTTTAGTGGGCATTACAAGATTAATGGTAAGATTAAACTCTACCCTATGCTAAAGCCTATTTTATTTCTATTTTTGATTCTCATGAGGATAGGGATTTAATTTTTACCAACATTGGGTTTGGGGTGAACACGAAGTCATGTTTAAGCTATGGTATCCATATTTTCATCCCCTAAAAGACTCTTTTGACACCTACCTCATTTGAATCCATTTTCAAGGGCTCCCAATACAACTCTAGCGAAAATATTGTCTTATTGCAATGTGTGATACTATAGGATATTTTGTGAAAGTTTATTATAAAACTTATAGATGCACTCATACAAATTATACTAGAATTTTGGTGGACCTTGACACCTCTCAAGTTGTTATGACTTATACTAGAAATATTGTGGACCTTGACACTACGAGGTTTTAGCCTTTATATGTCGGTGTTTCTTTCAA